>CM056599.1:29690487-29755487 GCA_029721355.1 Tegillarca granosa | reverse complement strand
TTTTTTCTTTTATTTTCACAAAAGAAGCATTTTCTCCAACAGATTGAAATGATTAAATTATATCGCGCGTGCATTCTAGTTAATATAATAACGTAAAATGTACATGTAAGCACAAGAGCAGAGTGAAGATAGTTGAATATGGGATAATGGTTCTTTTATAGAAGTTTTGAAGTGATAACCATTATACACGTATAATTACACAAAAGTTGGTGCTAAAACAAAGAGGTTTGATTGTAAGAGCACCGGATAAAATGCGTGTCCAGACGTGATTTTACACCAGCTTATAGTATATAGAATATTATTAATTCCATATTCATTTAGTATATCTTTGTTTTGCATACGGTATCCAGTATATTGTATCATTTGGAAAAAACGGGAATATACTTTTAAACGTATGCACTGGCTACGGACACTTGTATTTTATTTTTAAAAGTGGGATGATATTCAAGTTATTCAAAATTACCGATTCAGATCTGGCAAGAGGCTGACGGTTCATTTGTAAAATTCGTTACTCTTGGTCAAAGGAGCATTAATTTGCCGTAAACTGCACAGTGGCGTGATGCGTTTTAATCTTTCTTTAAAAATAATTATATGTACAAGAGTATACATATATTTTATAAGTAAGATATAAAAACGCGTCACGCCACTGTGGTAAAACTGTCTAGTTTTTTTTTATTACCTAGGTGGTAATAAACACTGTGATCCGCAAGTGTACGACTTATATTACGCTGCACTGCCATTTGTCAAACGGATAAGGGACGGAATTAAAATGACTGACATGTTATGAACGAACATGGATCGCATTTACTGCAGAATTACTTGTGCTTTTTACCCCAACCAAATTTTGTTTATGCATGTTTAGAGCTTTATAAAAACTACTTTGGTGAAAACGGGTCCTCGTAAAGTAAACATTGAACATGTCAATTCAGTGATTGGCTCAATTCCTCCAATCTACCTCACCCCTGTTTTCGTTTTCTCTCGAGAGTCACAATAAACACCACACATATTTAGGTAAAAAGGGAGCCAAAAACATACTTTACGTGGTATGCCGGACATATCTGATTTAAAGGCAGAAAGGTTTGGAATCTGAATTATCACGCCTGGCTCACATATTTAAGAAGCAATTAAATGGTTAAGTTATAATTAAACTTCATCACAATAGCCACCATTACATGAATGATTTTTCCCTATTAATGTTCAAATATGATGTTATAATTCCGAATATTTTTTTTAAAAAAATTACAACAATTTTATGTTTTCTATTATTTAGTAACAAAAATAATGGCATTAAAATTCAAAAAAATTTCTTATGAAAATAAAATAGAATTTCTCCCTCTCCTGAACTTTACTTTTATCCTGTTCAATTACGACAGCGAAAATGTAATACATCACACCTCTTATTATTGTCTTTTATTATTGTTAATTGTGTCAGATGTTATTTTTTCTTTTTTTTTTTTTTTAAATACAGTTGTCAGAAATTAGCAGATTTTTAAATATTTTTCTGTACAAAAGTAAAAATTGTGCATATAGAGGAATCGTGTTTTGACACACGAAATAATGGCGTAAATTTGCAACGAAAATAAGAAAAAAACATAAAAATCAACAGAGGGTTTGCTAAATTCAGGTCGGTGTGATTTTTCAAGGACAAAAACTGCGTGAAATTCAAAACACACACACACACACACACACACACACACGTTATAACTTTTTTTTTTGTCGAAATGAAATATTAAAAAATTTTAAGATATGACAAATGTTTGTTTGACTATTTCATTCAAAAAAATTAAAACATTTTATCAAGACAACGTTTCTGCTTTTTTTTCTTTAAAAATTAAAGTATTTTACTGACCGGAATAAACCATAACAAAGTAGGGGTGACAGGATTTGTATTCAGACGATTTTATACTTTCCCCCGAAAAATCACGAAAGAAATCCGTACTTTACATTTCCCTTTATTTTATATTAGATACTACTTGTATGTTATCACAAACTTTCTGTGTATTAAAAAAATTAAAAAACAGATTTGATGTTGATTTCCCCTTTCAAGGAAATGTAATAACCTATTGTCATCACTGGGCATTGTTTCACAAGTGGCGCGAAAAAACAACCAACCACGTTACAGTTCACAAGAGAAGTAATCAGAAGTGGCGGACATTTTATGTGCTGTTCATAGTTGTGTCAAAAGGTAAGTGAATGTGGATGTCTTATTCTTTCTTGTGATTTTTTAAGGCAACGTTTAATTTGAGAGTTTTAAAATGTTTATTTTTTCTTTTGTAACCATAATTATATATCTGTTTGTGGTTTCTGGACGGGACCGAGACATTCAGTATTGGCCTAGTCAAGAATTTGGATTTGATAATGATAAACAATGGCAATATTTAAACTAGTTTTGATTTCATTTTCATAAATATTTCATATCATGTAATAAAAAATGTCACAAAATATTTTTTCCGCTTTTCCTAGGTGCATATATAAATTTACCTTCTATTTGCCATATTTTAGTACTTTTGAAAATTGGCTGCATTTTTGCATTAAAACCAAGCGGTCATATTTTTGTTTCTTTACAACTGTAAAATTTGCAAACAGTGTCATATCTGTAAGTAATGCAATTTCATGTGTAAATATTTGAATTAAAATATGTGATGACAATTTGCAAATAAAACTTTTTTTAAATATTTTTATTGCAAAAACACAGTACATTCACTCCTTGAAGTTGTGCTGTTTTGCTAGCCAAAGATAACTGCCCAGTCAGGCCATGTTTTTTTTGACATTGTAATTTTGTTCATTCCTGAAAGTTTTGCTGCATTGTCTAGCCAATAAAAAAAATGCCTAGCCCTACCAGTCCTTTTTTGACATTATTTTTTCATTCCTGAAAGTTGTGCTGTTTTGGCCAGCCCAAGAATACTGCCCAGCCAAGATATGTCCTTTTTTGTCAGTGTATTTTTTCATTCCTGAAAGTATTGGCTAAGCAATAAAAACTGCACACTCAGACCATTTAGTTTATAAGATTTTTATGAATTTGTTAATGGATGTGGTTTTTGTGTCGCCTGACTAGGCAACATATAGGGATTATATTTGTCTGCGGCGTCCGGATTTCCTTGTCCGGAGCATAACATTGGTGTTGTACGTTCAAATGACTCCAAACTTGGTGTGCATGTTTCTGTCAATGACTCGAAGTGCAGTGCACAAGAACTGCAACTCTATCTTTTTCCGTTTTTGAATTATTCCCCTTTGATTGATTTTTATGCAGTGTCAGGCGACACATCTGTTTCAAAGAAACATATCTAGTTTTAAATGAAAATTGTCCCTTAGCAAGTAAATATATTATCATATTTTAATAAGGAAATCTTTTTTTACCAATTTTGGGCTGCTAGAGACACCCATAGCATAAATACTACATTAAATGCCAAACAAATGCAGGCATAGATTTAAATACATTCACAGTTACACTTGTACAAGTATTTCATTTAAAAGTAAATGCAGTATTAAATGGGGTTTGTGTATTGCAAGTACTGTACTGCAGGTTTTGTCTCTAAATAAACATACACCATTATAAAAGAGTTTAATTTAATAAGAGAATGTGATAAAAAAAAATTTTTTTTATAAAATTATTATTATTATTAATATTATGTCATATGATTATATATCAATTTTCAAATGAATATGTGTATCTTAAAAATACCTAAAAGCATTTTCACAATTATTTTTTAAGAAAAATCATTCAAATCCCATTACATGTTTAATAAAAATTTATTGTAATAATATTTCATTATATTTAATGTATTAACATTTTTTAAAATCTTGACTTTTTTTCAATCTGTTATTTTCAAATTGTTCAGAAAAATTTTTGAAAATTTTTATGGAAATTTCATATCCCTATCCAAATTCCAAGTTAAAATGCAGAATGTTACGTTAGGATACATGGTTTTGAATCAATATAAATAATCCTAAGTTTAATAAAAATAAAATATTTATATTATGCAGGCAATGAACTATTGAAATATTTCATCCATGTACATGTTTTCAGTTCAGTATTCAACAAATCCTTGTCTATCTGTCATACTTCATCTGACATTGTACCTTGAGATCTAAATTACATCAAGTTTCACACCTTTTGTGTCTATGATGGCCTCACAAGCTGTGTATTTTTTGATTAAACGATATTTTGTTCTAGAATTACAGAATGGAATATAATTTTTGAAGTTTTTGGCCATTTTTTTTTCAATTTTTCATCATAATACAGCTTTTGATCAGGTAACAGTGACTGTTATATACCCTTTAAGAGCAGCACTGGTTTGCCATTTTAACTTTGATTTTGTATTACATAGTGTTCAAGATACTTTTTCTGTATTGCTAAACATGGTATGCATTTTATATATCTTGACAGATTTAAAAACATAAAGTTCCATAGTGCCTCAAGAAGCACAAGTTTGTGGGTTCAAATTCTGTTATGGTCAAACAAGAATTTATATTTTGATATTACACTTTGTTGCCTAATGCTAGGTGGTGGTTTCCCATTATTATAATGTCTGTGGTATACTGAGTCTGTGTGCTGGCACTTTAAGGTGATCCCAAGTACATGTTAATACAAGACAGACTAAAATAATCCCATACACAAACTTCTTGTATAAATCAATTTTGTCTACTAAAATGGTGGCCAAATTGACCTGGAATTATGTCTGGCAACCTAAAATTTGTAAATGGTGGCCAGCTTGTCCACTTTAAATTTGAACTTTTGTGACTAGAGAACAGATATTATTTCTGTGTTACAGAATTTTCATGGTACTGTTGCAATATAATGATACTGTTCAGGCAATATAATAGACACTTTACATCATCATTATTGTTATTTATAACACTAATGTAAGTGATTGTAAGTCAATTTTAAAAATGTGCATTTTTGTTTTCCATAACTAAAAGTTGCCTTAATTTTTCATTATTTGGAAGAAAAGATTGCCTGCCCACTTGGAATTTCCATTTGCCACCAGAACATTTAAATTGGTGGCCAGCTGGCCACTTAGTTTTGAAACCCACTTTGAGGGCTGCTTAATGTCAGAAATATTTGAGAAATTGCTAATGCAATGTTAAACAACATTACAAACAGTCAACAGGTTTAGGTGGTATAGAATAATCTTTGTTTATAAACATAGTATCAAATCATGAATGACTTTTAACAAACACGCTAAATTATCCTGTTTATATATACATGTATTATTATATTTTAGCTGTAGCATTTGGGAGCATACTACAGAGATAGAGGATGTAATGCATTGGTTGGTCTGACTGATTTATCATCTAGTATTACATTGTTGTTGGATGGTTTAAATGGTAGAATTTACGAAGGGAGGTAACTTTATAAAATTAATGAAATATTTGCAAGCAGTAGGGTTTCAGATAGTTCAATATAAATTATGGTGTTTTTGATAGCTGTGTTACTACGTTTTGTTCTGGCTTGTTGTATTTTTAATAGTTTTATGTCTTGTATCTACATCATTTTGCCATGTATAAATTGAGTTTTATTCATATTTTTTTCTTTGTATGGTGTTTTTATGTTGCTCTGTTCCAAAGGCTTTGTTGTTTAATTTTTATCGTTATTAGCTCACCTGAGCCAAAGACTTTATGATGTTTTTATATTATCTTGTCACATACTTTGTTTTATATTACCTGTTTGATATTGTTTTTTAAATATTGTCATGTGTGCTGCTTTATACTGTTTAGTCTTGTATACTGTTTTATATTTTAAGTGTTATGTTGCCATCTTATATATGCTTTTTTAGCTCACCTGAGCCGAAGGCTCAAGTGAGCTTTTCTGATCAAAATTTGTCTGTCGTCGTCGTCGTCGTCGTCGTTGTCGTCGTCGTCGTCGTCGTCGTCGTCGTCGTCCGCGGCGTAAACTTTTACATTTTCAACTTCTTTTCTAAAACTATGAGGTAGATTTCAATGAAACTTGGTCAGATGCATATATGGGCCAGTGCAATTCAGATTTGTTCGTGACGTTGTCATGGCTCCCAAAACTAGGTCAAGGTGACCCATGGTTCCAAAAAACTTAAAAAATCTTCATCTCCGAAAGCGATGATGGGAGAAAAAATCTGATGTGATATTTGGCTTCTCTAGGGACTTAAGCTTATAAATTGTTCATTTCGTGAAATTTGGTAAAAAATTAGGTTACGCGTTTTTGTGTTTAATTTTGAAAATTTCGTAAAATGGCTTCAAATTATTATAACTTGACTATATGAATAGATATTGACATGGGGTTTTCAGTTTTGACTTTTTCTTGAAATATCCTTCAAAATGGGGTCAAGGTCAAAGTTCAAGGTCATGACCTACTTTGTAATTTGTGCAGTTTTATGCTTTTTTCTTCCAAATTATAAGAGATATATAATATTAAAACATTGTTAAAATGTTTAGCAGGACAAAATGTAAAAAGGTACAAAGTTTCGTAACTGTATGATAATGCATGTAGGAGTTGTTGCCCCTGAAATGTTATTTTTTGCTAAAAAAGACTAAAATTGTGCGTTAGCTTGAAAACTATAAACTTTTTGTATAGGCATGTATTTTAGAATATTGTAGGTATTGACATGACGAACATTTTGATATATGGCTCAAGGTCATACATTCAAAGGTCAAGGTCATAGGTGCATAAAAAGACTGAAATTGTTAATTATCTTGGAAACTATTAACTTTTTGTATTGGCATGTATATTAGATTATTGTAGGAATTGATATGGTGATCATTCTGATATAAGATTCAAGGTTTTACATTTGAATGTCAAGGTCATAGATGCATAAAAAGACCCAAATTGTTAATTATCTTGAAAACTATTAACTTTTTGCAAAGGTATATATACTAGAATGTTGTAGGTATTGATATGACAATCATTTTGATATGTGGCTCAAGGTCATACATTCAAAGTTCAAGGTCATAGGTACATAAAAGACTGAAATTGTTTATTATCTTGGAAACTATTAACTTTTTGTATGGCATGTATATTAGAATATTGTAGGAATTGATATGGTGATTATTCTGATATAAGATTCAAGGTCTTACGTTTAAAGGTCAAGGTCATAGATGCATAAAAAGACTCAAATTGTTAATTATCTTGAAAACTATTAACTTTTTTGTAGGAATGTATATTAGAATATTTTATGTATTTTTGCAAATGATTTTGGATATATCCTCAGGTTGGCCATGTCCTCAGGTGAGCGTTAAGGCCCATGGGCCTCTTGTTAGCTCACCTGAGCACAAAGTGCTCATGTGAGCTATTGGTATCAATAGAGGCAGACCCCCATGTCATCCGTCCGTCTGTCCATCCATCAACAATTGCTTCAAACGACTTCTTCTCAGAAACTTTTGGTGACATTTTGTTCAAACTTGGTCAAAAGCATCTATAGAACATTGCCTTTCAGATTTGTGTTTTTGGTTGCCAAACCTAAAAAAATCTTCTGCAAAAACACTTCACCGAGATAAAATCTGATGCGATATTTGGCATCAAAAGCATCTTATAAACCAAACTTGTGAATTTCAATAACTTTTGTGAAAAATTAGGTTACGCATGTTTGCGTTTATTTTTTATACAGTGTAAATAGTACTTTGTTACAAAAATTACAATAATGAATAAATTTAGATGAATTCTTTTTCCAAACATCATTTTCTTAAGTGAAGAAACATATGTTTGACAATTTTCATGAAATTCTGTAAAGTACAAGACGCTTTTTCGACCTTTTTCATTTTCAATTCTAGCAACCCAAGGGTCGAGGGTTCAAATCCCAGTGAGGCCTTTTTTTTTTTTTTTTTTTTTTTTTAAATTTCTGAATTTGATGACTTGCAATGGTGCAATTTTACTTTTTAGTGTAATTATTATTTTTGAAATACATGTGATACTGACTGATATGTAGATATAGCTAAAACCTTGAAATTTTTTTTTGTTTTACAAAATCACTGTTATGTGACATAATTTAAACTAATTGAACAAATTTTTAAAATAATTTGCAGTTGACTTTTACGATTTTTAAAAATATTTTAATTAATGTGTCAAATCTGTAAAGTCTTAAATCTGGATCTGAAAATTGCTCATGTGAGCTTTTGTTATGGATAGGCACTCTGCCATCCATCCATCAAAAGACTTCTTCTCATACACTGCTGGTCACATTTCATTCATATTAGTCAATAGCATCCATAGACCATTGCCATTCACATTTGTGTTTCTGGTTGCTATGGCTACCAAAAGTAGGTCACAGTGACCTACATAGCTAAAAACCAAAACAATGAAAATAATGTTCTCACTTCTATTGAGGCAACATGTTATGACTTACCAGGTATTATCAAGACATACCAGTTACATTTAAACTTAGGTGAGCAAATTAGGGCCATCTTGGGACACTTGTTATCGCCCAGTTTTATGTTATATTATATTGCAACCTTGTATTATGTCATAATGCCCTCACTTGTGTACTTTTTAATATTGCTGTCTTCAATGCTATTTCATATTACCCTGTCATGCATATTGCCCTCTTTCATATGCTGCTTTAATAAAGCCTTTTTCTGTATTTGCTGGACTGCATTATATAATATCTTCAAATTGCTCCATAATTTTAAGCTTTTTTCACCTGCCTCTTATTGTTTTTCTATTTCCCCATATTTTTCATGGTGTTTGTAAATTGCCCTCGTCTTTCATTCTACTATAATTTTGGTTTGTTGCATTTGCAACTATTTTATTGGCCTCCCATTTTTAACAAAATTGATTTAAAATTTTTGTTTCTAGCACAAATGATATTAAGGATTCAGAATATTGAGTAAATAAATTGTTTTTGAAATTTACATTTGATATACAGCAAAATTAATTTTTTTTTTATTAAAGAAATTAACAAGATGCATATTTTGGATCAGATAATGGCAATAAACCACTACTTACTGCATGCCACTCTTCTAATTTAATAACATGTCTGATGCTAATACATTCATAATTTTTAATCATCTTCTTCTGTTTTAATAACACACTTTTATATCCCATAACATTCATGCCATTATTTGTACCAAGTAGTTTTTAAATGTTTTCAAAATTAAATTTTCCATAACATATGCTAAATAGCATAACTGTATAGCTAGGTTTCTGAAAACAGTTTCTATTCAATAGCGACATGTACAAAATTGTGTACCTTTTTATATTGCCCTATCCTATATAATGTTACATATTGTCCTGTCTTAAATGAGTATTTTTTGTAACCTTAGTCTTAATACAACATTTATCACCCTTTTTGTATTGCTTTGTATTATATATTTTTAGTATTTTCCCATCAAATATTCTTTTTTTTTTCATATTGCCTTCCCTTATACAGTGTTGTTATTATGCCTAGTATTATAATCTGGCCTTGTATTGTTTTTATAAAACTTTCTCAAAGATGTTTGACACTGCACTTTCTTAAATTCTGTTCTGTATAGCTCTGTGCTATATATTGTTTTTATATTGTCCCCTCCTGATTACCATTTCTATATTGCCTAGACTTATTAGGTGTTTGTATAATGTCCTGTCATATTCTTTTTATGTAATATTGTTAATATTGCCCTATCTCATGTTTTCTTTATTTATACATGTCTAATGTGGAAAAAGTATTGTCCTGTTTTAAAGAGAGAGAATCGTGATTCAAATTTGATTTAAATGGTGGTTTAAAATTAAGCCTTAAATAAAATGTTCTGTTCCAATATAAAAGCAAAAGTATGGAAGCCATTGGAAAATTCCTACAGGGTATGATTTAGGACAAGGTCACAGGTATACATAAAGGTACATTTTATTGCATTTAATACTCATGAAGTAAAGCTTATTTGTGTTTTATATATTTTTGAATATTTTACTAGTATCACATGCAAAACAGCAAAGATTTGAGGAAAAAGTTCCACAATTAATTGCTTTTTTCATTTCATTTACTGCCAAAAGTTTTTTCCTAATATTTTCTAGAAGCCTTTGTGGATATCCGCTCTACTGTTTTTAGCAGGACTGGATTCTGTTCCAATGTACAAAGTGTCAGTTGTCCTAAAGGGAACCAAGTGCATTGAAGGTCTGGCTAACATTAAAAAGAAGGTCCAGATATAGTGCATTTTATACCCCAAAAAGATAAAAATAATTTTCTTAGCATCTAATCACATTCCAGTCAAGATTTTTTCACATATTCATGGAAATAGGTTCATGATTGATTTGTCATTGAATGTAATGTTTGTATCAGTTGTTCTATTATTTCTAGTAGTGGTAATTGAATAATGCATCTTTTGAATGTCAAGGATCGGATTTTCTCCAAATAGACCAAGCACCAGGACTCTCCTTTGGACATTTTGTGCAGGAGTTGATTGATGAGGAGATTCCAATTATACATATTCCATCTTCTGGATTTTAAGGAACCAAATTTTCTCCAAATCGACCAAGCACTGGAATTCTCCTTTGGACGTTTTCTGCAGAAGATGATTCGGTAGAAGATCACAGATTTACATAAAGGTAAAATTATAGTGCACTTGATACTCAAAAGTCAAGGTTATTTCACTTTTTTGTAATTTATTTATTTTTTGTCAGCCTATAAGTACATGCCACTCAAACTTTTTTCACATGTTCATCGATAATACTTCCTGGATTACTTTTTCATTACATATAATGTTAGTAGGGCTTCTTGAATATCGCTTGGTCTGGAATTTAAGGAACCAGATTTTCTCCAAATGAACCAAGCACCAGGACTCTCCTTTGGACATTTTCTGCAGTAGATGATGGCTGAAAAGATCTAAAATTTACAAAAAAGTAGAATTATAGTGCATTTTATACCCAAAAATTGGAGGTTATTTCACTTAAATGTAATTTATTTATATTTTGTCAGCATGTTAGTACATGCTAGTCAAGACTTTTTCACATGCTTGTGGAAAACATATTCTAGGATTGCTTTCTTATTGCATATAATGTTTGTTTCATTTGTTCTAGTATTTCTAGTAGGGCTTCATGAATACAGCATCTAAAATTTAAGGAACCCCATTTTCTTCAAATGGACCAAGCACCAAAACTCCTTTGGACATTTCATGGGTATACATGAAGATACAATTATAGTGCATTTTATACCAAAAAAAGGTAAAATTCATTTTCTTAGCATCTGGTCACATTCTAGTCAATTCATTTTTTAGCATTTGATCACATTCCAGTCAGGATTTGTTCACATGTTAGTGGAAATAGTTCCACGATTGCTTTATCGTTGAATGTATTGTCTATTAATAATAGACGGGCTTTTTGAATATAGCATCTTCTTGAATTTAAGGAACCAGATTGTCTCCAAATGAACCAAGCACCAGGAATCTCTTTTGGACATTTCCTGCAGAAGATGATGTCTGAGAAAATCTTAAATTTAAATGAAGGTACAGTTATGTTACATTTTATACTCATTTTATACCCACAATTCGAGGTTATTTCACTTAATTGTAATTGATTAATTTTTTGCAAGCATATTAGTACATACCAGTCAAGATTTTTTCACATGCTTGTGGAAAATATATTCCAAGATTGCTTTATCATTAAATGTAATGTTTGTTTTAGTTCTATTATTTCCAATAGGGCTTCTTGAATATTGCATCTTCTGGTTTCCAGGAGCCAGATTTTCTCCAATTGGACCAAGCACCAGGATTCTCCTTTGGACGTTTTCTGCAGAAGATGATTGATGAGATCTCAAATTTATAAAAGGTAAATTTATAGCGCATTTGATACTCCAAAAGTCAAGGTTATTTCACTTTTTTGTAATTTATTTATTTTTTGTCAGCATGTTAGCACATACCAGTCAAGAATTTTGCACATGCTTTTGGAAAATAGTTCCAGGATTGCTTTTTTATTACATATAATGTTTGTTTTATTTGTTCTAGTATTTCTAGTAGGGCTTCATGAATATCGCATCTTCTGAAATTTAAGAAACCGGTTTTTCTCCAAATAGACTAAGCACCAGAACTCTCCTTTGGACATTTCTTGCAGAAGATGATTGATGAGAAGATCTCAAATCTACATGAAGGTACAATTATGTTGAATTTTATACTCATGAAGTCAAGATTAGTCCACTTAAAATTCATTTGTAAATTAGTTGAACAGGAAATTTCTTGCCAGACATTCAAGATTCTTTTATTTTTTTGAAAGGTCATGAGTTTACATGAAAATATAATTACCCTGCATTTCATACCATAAAAAAAGTAAAAATCATTTTCGTAGCTTATTGTAACATTCTAGTCAATTCATTTTTTAGCATTTGATCATATTCCAGTCAAGATTTTTTCACTTGTTAGTGGAAATAGTTCCACGATTCCTTTATTATTCAATGTAATGTTTGTTTTAGTTCTATTATTTCTAGTAGGGCTTCTTAAGTATTGCATCTTCTGGTTTCCTGGAGCCAGATTTTCTCCAAATGGAGCAAGCACCAGGACTCTCCTTTGGACATTTTCTGCAGAAGATGATGGCTGAGAAGATCTCAAATTTACAAAGAGGTAAAATTACAGTGCATTTTATACTAAAAATGTCGAGGTTATTTCACTTAATTGTAATTGGTTTATATTTTGTCAGCATGTAGTACATGCCAGTCAACATTTTGCACATAGTTGTGGAAAATATATTCCAGGATTGCTTTCTTATTACAAGTAATGTTTGTTTTATTTGTTCTAGTATTTCTAGTAGGCCTTCATGAATATCGCATCTTCTGAAATTCAAGGAACTGGATTTTCTCTAAATGGACCAAGCACCAGAACTCTCCTTTGGACATTTCCTGCAGAAGACAATTGATGAGAAATCTCAAATTTAAATGAAGGTACAGTTATGTTACATTTTATACTCAAGAAGTCAAGATTAGTTCACTTCAAATTAATTTGTAAATTAGTTTGTTAGCATGTAATTTCTTGGCAGGCGTTCAAGATTCTTTTACTTTTGTGAAAGATTATGTGTATATATGAAGGTACAATGGTAGTGTATTTTATACCCAGAAAAGATAAAAATCATTTTTGTAGCATCTGGTCAGATTCTAGTCAATTCATTGTTTAGCAATTGATCATATTCCAGTCAAGATTTTGTCACTCGTTAGTGGAAATAGTTTCACGATTGCTTAACCATTAAATGTAATGTTTGTTTTAGTTCTATTATTTCTAGTAGGTCTTCTTGAATATCGCATCTTCTGAATTTCAAGGATTTGATTGTCTGCAAATAGACCTAGCAACAGGACTCTTCTTTGGACATTTTCTGCAAGGGATGATGGCTGAGAAATTTACAAAAATGTAAAATTATAGTGCATTTTATACCAAAAAAGTCAAGGTTATTTCACTTTATTGTAATTAATTTATATTTTGTGTGCATATTAGTACATACCAGTCAAGATGTTTGCACATGCTTGTGGAAAGATATTCCAAGATTGCTTTATCATTAAATGAAATGTTTGTTTTAGTTCTATTATTTCCAGTAGGGCTTCTTGAATATCGCAACTTCTGGTTTCCAGGAGCCAGATTTTTTCCAAATGGACCAAGCACCAGAATTTTCCTTTTGATGTTTTCTGCAGAAGATGATTCATGAGAAGATCTCAGATTTACATAAAGGTAAAATAATAGCGCATTTGATACTCCAAAAGTCAAGGTTATTTCAGTTTTTGGAATTAATTTATTTTTTGTCAGCATGTTAGCACATACCAGTCAAATTTTTGCACATGCTTGTGGAAAATAGTTCCAGGATTGCTTTTTAATAACATATAATGTTTGTTTTGTTTGTTCTAGTATTTCTAGTAGGGCTTCATGAATATCGCATCTTCTTTAATTTAAGGAACCAGATTTTCTCCAAATGGACCAAGCACCAGGACTCTCCTTTGGACATTTCCTGCAGAAGATGTTTGATATAAAGATCTCAAATCTACATGAAGGTACAATTGTGTTACATTTTTTGTGAAAGATCATGAGTTTACATGAAGATACAATTATAGTGCATTTCATACCAAAAAAAGTAAAAATCATTTTCATAGTATTTTGTAACATTGTAGTCAATTCATATTTTAGCATTTGGTCATATTCCAGTCAAGATTCTTTCACATATAGTGAAATTAGTTCCTCCATTGATTTATCCTTAAATGTAATGTTTGTTTTAGTTCCATTATTTCTAGTAGGGCTTCTTAAGTGCATTTTATACTCAAAAAGTCGAGGTTATTTCACTTAATTGTAATTTATTTATATTTTGTTGGCATGTTGATACGTCAGTCAAAGATTTTTTCACATGGTTGTGGAAAATATATTCCAGGATTGCTTTCTTATAACATATTATGTTTGTTTTATTTGTTCTAGTATTTCTAGTAGGGCTTCATGAATATTGTATCTTCTGAAATTTAAGGAACCTTATTTTCTCCAAATGGACCAAGCACCAGGACTCTCCTTTGGACATTTCAGAAGATGATTGATGAAAAGATCTAAAATTGATATGAAGGTACAATTATGTTACATTTGATACTCATGAAGTCAAGATAGTTCACTTAGAATTCATTTGTTAATTAGTTTGTTAGCATGTAATTTCTTGGCAGGCGTTTAAGATTCTTTTTTACTTTTGTAAAAGGTCATGAGTATATATGAAGGTACAATTGTAGTGCATTTGATACCCGAAAAAGGTAAAAATCATTTTCGTTGCATCTGGTCACATTCTAGTCAATTCATTGTTTAGCATTTGATCATATTCCAGTCAAGATTTGTTCACATGTTATGATAATTAACGGGATCTCACATTTACATGAAGGTACAGTTATGTTACATTTTATACTCATGAAGTCAAGATTAGTTTACTGAAAATTAATTTGTAAATTAGTTTGTTGGCAGGTAATTTCTTGCCAGACATTCAAGATTGTTTTATTTTAGTGAAAGGTCATGGGTATACATGAAGATACAATTATAGTGCATTTTATACCAAAAAGTAAAGTTCATTTTTTTAGTATCTGGTCACATTCTAGTTAATTCATTTTTTAGCATTTGATCACATTCCAGTCAGGATTTGTTCACATGTTAGTGGAAATAGTTCCACGATTGCTTTATCGTTGAATGTATTGTCTATTAATAATAGACGGGCTTTTTGAATATAGCATCTTCTTGAATTTAAGGAACCAGATTGTCTCCAAATGAACCAAGCACCAGAACTCTCCTTTGGACATTTCCTGCAGAAGATGATTGATGAGAAGATCTAAATGTACATGAAGGTACAATTATGTTGAATTTTATACTCATGAAGTCAAGATTAGTCCACTTAAAATTCATTTTTAAATTAGTTTAACAGAAAATTTCTTGCCAGACATTTATGATTCTTATTTTTTTTTTTGAAAGGTCATGAGTTAACATGAAAATACAATTACCGTGCATTTCATACCAAAAAAAGTAAAAATCATTTTCGTAGCATATTGAAACATTCTAGTCAATTTATTTTTTAGCATTTGATCATATTCCAGTCAAGATTTTTTCACTTGTTAGTGGAAATAGTTCCACGATTCCTTTATCATTCAATGTAATGTTTGTTTTAGTTCTATTATTTCTAGTAGGGCTTCTTGAGTATCACATCTTCTGGTTTCCAGGAGCCAGATTTTCTTCAAATGGAGGAAGCACTAGTACTCTTCTTTGGACATTTTCTGCAGAAGATGATGGCTGAGAAGATCTCAAATTTACAAAGAGGTAAAATTATAGTGCATTTTATACTAAAAATGTCGAGGTTATTTCACTTAATTGTAATTGATTTATATTTTGTCAGCATGTTGTATGCCAGTCAACATTTTTGGACATAGTTGTGGAAAATATATTCCAGGATTGCTTTCTTATTACAAGTAATGTTTGTTTTATTTGTTCTAGTATTTCTAGTAGGGCTTCATGAATATCGCATTCTGAAATTCAAGGAACTGGATTTTCTCCCAATGGACCATTTATGTTACATTTTATACTCAAGAAGTCAAGATTAGTTCACTTCAAATTAATTTGTAAATTAGTTTGTTAGCATGTAATTTCTTGGCAGGCGTTCAAGATTCTTTTTCTTTTGTGAAAGGTCATGAGTATATATGAAGGTACAATTGTAGTGCATTTTATACCCAAAAAAGGTAATAAAAATGTCGAGGTTATTTCACTTAATTGTAATTCTCCTTTTGATGTTTTCTGCAAAAGATGATTCGGTAGAAGATCACAGATTTACATAAAGGTAAAATTATAGTGCACTTGATACTCCAAAAGTCGAGGTTATTTCACTTTTTTGTAATTTATTTATTTTTTGTCAGCATGTTAGCACATACCAGTCAAGAATTTTGCACATGCTTTTGGAAAATAGTTCCAGGATTGCTTTTTTATTACATATAATGTTTGTTTTATTTGTTCTAGTATTTCTAGTAGGGCTTCATGAATACGGCATCTTCTGAAATTTAAGGAACCAGATTTTCTCCAAATGGACCAAGCACAGAACTCTCCTTTGGACATTTCCTGCAGAAGATGTTTGATATAAAGATCTCAAATCTACATGAAGGTACAATTGTGTTACATTTTTTGTGAAAGATCATGAGTTTACATGAAGATACAATTATAGTGCATTTCATACCAAAAAAAGTAAAAATCATTTTCATAGTATTTTGTAACATTGTAGTCAATTCATATTTTAGCATTTGGTCATATTCCAGTCAAGATTCTTTCACATATTAGTGAAATTAGTTCCTCCATTGATTTATCCTTAAATGTAATGTTTGTTTTAGTTCCATTATTTCTAGTAGGGCTTCTTAAGTGCATTTTATACTCAAAAAGTCGAGGTTATTTCACTTAATTGTAATTTATTTATATTTTGTTGGCATGTTGATACGTCAGTCAAAGATTTTTTCACATGGTTGTGGAAAATATATTCCAGGATTGCTTTCTTATAACATATTATGTTTGTTTTATTTGTTCTAGTATTTCTAGTAGGGCTTCATGAATATTGTATCTTCTGAAATTTAAGGAACCTTATTTTCTCCAAATGGACCAAGCACCAGGACTCTCCTTTGGACATTTCAGAAGATGATTGATGAAAAGATCTAAAATTGATATGAAGGTACAATTATGTTACATTTGATACTCATGAAGTCAAGATAGTTCACTTAGAATTCATTTGTTAATTAGTTTGTTAGCATGTAATTTCTTGGCAGGCGTTTAAGATTCTTTTTTACTTTTGTAAAAGGTCATGAGTATATATGAAGGTACAATTGTAGTGCATTTGATACCCGAAAAAGGTAAAAATCATTTTCGTTGCATCTGGTCACATTCTAGTCAATTCATTGTTTAGCATTTGATCATATTCCAGTCAAGATTTGTTCACATGTTATGATAATTAACGGGATCTCACATTTACATGAAGGTACAGTTATGTTACATTTTATACTCATGAAGTCAAGATTAGTTTACTGAAAATTAATTTGTAAATTAGTTTGTTGGCAGGTAATTTCTTGCCAGACATTCAAGATTGTTTTATTTTAGTGAAAGGTCATGGGTATACATGAAGATACAATTATAGTGCATTTTATACCAAAAAGTAAAGTTCATTTTTTTAGTATCTGGTCACATTCTAGTTAATTCATTTTTTAGCATTTGATCACATTCCAGTCAGGATTTGTTCACATGTTAGTGGAAATAGTTCCACGATTGCTTTATCGTTGAATGTATTGTCTATTAATAATAGACGGGCTTTTTGAATATAGCATCTTCTTGAATTTAAGGAACCAGATTGTCTCCAAATGAACCAAGCACCAGAACTCTCCTTTGGACATTTCCTGCAGAAGATGATTGATGAGAAGATCTAAATGTACATGAAGGTACAATTATGTTGAATTTTATACTCATGAAGTCAAGATTAGTCCACTTAAAATTCATTTTTAAATTAGTTTAACAGAAAATTTCTTGCCAGACATTTATGATTCTTATTTTTTTTTTTGAAAGGTCATGAGTTAACATGAAAATACAATTACCGTGCATTTCATACCAAAAAAAGTAAAAATCATTTTCGTAGCATATTGAAACATTCTAGTCAATTTATTTTTTAGCATTTGATCATATTCCAGTCAAGATTTTTTCACTTGTTAGTGGAAATAGTTCCACGATTCCTTTATCATTCAATGTAATGTTTGTTTTAGTTCTATTATTTCTAGTAGGGCTTCTTGAGTATCACATCTTCTGGTTTCCAGGAGCCAGATTTTCTTCAAATGGAGGAAGCACTAGTACTCTTCTTTGGACATTTTCTGCAGAAGATGATGGCTGAGAAGATCTCAAATTTACAAAGAGGTAAAATTATAGTGCATTTTATACTAAAAATGTCGAGGTTATTTCACTTAATTGTAATTGATTTATATTTTGTCAGCATGTTGTATGCCAGTCAACATTTTTGGACATAGTTGTGGAAAATATATTCCAGGATTGCTTTCTTATTACAAGTAATGTTTGTTTTATTTGTTCTAGTATTTCTAGTAGGGCTTCATGAATATCGCATTCTGAAATTCAAGGAACTGGATTTTCTCCCAATGGACCATTTATGTTACATTTTATACTCAAGAAGTCAAGATTAGTTCACTTCAAATTAATTTGTAAATTAGTTTGTTAGCATGTAATTTCTTGGCAGGCGTTCAAGATTCTTTTTCTTTTGTGAAAGGTCATGAGTATATATGAAGGTACAATTGTAGTGCATTTTATACCCAAAAAAGGTAATAAAAATGTCGAGGTTATTTCACTTAATTGTAATTCTCCTTTTGATGTTTTCTGCAAAAGATGATTCGGTAGAAGATCACAGATTTACATAAAGGTAAAATTATAGTGCACTTGATACTCCAAAAGTCGAGGTTATTTCACTTTTTTGTAATTTATTTATTTTTTGTCAGCATGTTAGCACATACCAGTCAAGAATTTTGCACATGCTTTTGGAAAATAGTTCCAGGATTGCTTTTTTATTACATATAATGTTTGTTTTATTTGTTCTAGTATTTCTAGTAGGGCTTCATGAATACGGCATCTTCTGAAATTTAAGGAACCAGATTTTCTCCAAATGGACCAAGCACAGAACTCTCCTTTGGACATTTCCTGCAGAAGATGTTTGATATAAAGATCTCAAATCTACATGAAGGTACAATTGTGTTACATTTTTTGTGAAAGATCATGAGTTTACATGAAGATACAATTATAGTGCATTTCATACCAAAAAAAGTAAAAATCATTTTCATAGTATTTTGTAACATTGTAGTCAATTCATATTTTAGCATTTGGTCATATTCCAGTCAAGATTCTTTCACATATTAGTGAAATTAGTTCCTCCATTGATTTATCCTTAAATGTAATGTTTGTTTTAGTTCCATTATTTCTAGTAGGGCTTCTTAAGTGCATTTTATACTCAAAAAGTCGAGGTTATTTCACTTAATTGTAATTTATTTATATTTTGTTGGCATGTTGATACGTCAGTCAAAGATTTTTTCACATGGTTGTGGAAAATATATTCCAGGATTGCTTTCTTATAACATATTATGTTTGTTTTATTTGTTCTAGTATTTCTAGTAGGGCTTCATGAATATTGTATCTTCTGAAATTTAAGGAACCTTATTTTCTCCAAATGGACCAAGCACCAGGACTCTCCTTTGGACATTTCAGAAGATGATTGATGAAAAGATCTAAAATTGATATGAAGGTACAATTATGTTACATTTGATACTCATGAAGTCAAGATAGTTCACTTAGAATTCATTTGTTAATTAGTTTGTTAGCATGTAATTTCTTGGCAGGCGTTTAAGATTCTTTTTTACTTTTGTAAAAGGTCATGAGTATATATGAAGGTACAATTGTAGTGCATTTGATACCCGAAAAAGGTAAAAATCATTTTCGTTGCATCTGGTCACATTCTAGTCAATTCATTGTTTAGCATTTGATCATATTCCAGTCAAGATTTGTTCACATGTTATGATAATTAACGGGATCTCACATTTACATGAAGGTACAGTTATGTTACATTTTATACTCATGAAGTCAAGATTAGTTTACTGAAAATTAATTTGTAAATTAGTTTGTTGGCAGGTAATTTCTTGCCAGACATTCAAGATTGTTTTATTTTAGTGAAAGGTCATGGGTATACATGAAGATACAATTATAGTGCATTTTATACCAAAAAGTAAAGTTCATTTTTTTAGTATCTGGTCACATTCTAGTTAATTCATTTTTTAGCATTTGATCACATTCCAGTCAGGATTTGTTCACATGTTAGTGGAAATAGTTCCACGATTGCTTTATCGTTGAATGTATTGTCTATTAATAATAGACGGGCTTTTTGAATATAGCATCTTCTTGAATTTAAGGAACCAGATTGTCTCCAAATGAACCAAGCACCAGAACTCTCCTTTGGACATTTCCTGCAGAAGATGATTGATGAGAAGATCTAAATGTACATGAAGGTACAATTATGTTGAATTTTATACTCATGAAGTCAAGATTAGTCCACTTAAAATTCATTTTTAAATTAGTTTAACAGAAAATTTCTTGCCAGACATTTATGATTCTTATTTTTTTTTTTGAAAGGTCATGAGTTAACATGAAAATACAATTACCGTGCATTTCATACCAAAAAAAGTAAAAATCATTTTCGTAGCATATTGAAACATTCTAGTCAATTTATTTTTTAGCATTTGATCATATTCCAGTCAAGATTTTTTCACTTGTTAGTGGAAATAGTTCCACGATTCCTTTATCATTCAATGTAATGTTTGTTTTAGTTCTATTATTTCTAGTAGGGCTTCTTGAGTATCACATCTTCTGGTTTCCAGGAGCCAGATTTTCTTCAAATGGAGGAAGCACTAGTACTCTTCTTTGGACATTTTCTGCAGAAGATGATGGCTGAGAAGATCTCAAATTTACAAAGAGGTAAAATTATAGTGCATTTTATACTAAAAATGTCGAGGTTATTTCACTTAATTGTAATTGATTTATATTTTGTCAGCATGTTGTATGCCAGTCAACATTTTTGGACATAGTTGTGGAAAATATATTCCAGGATTGCTTTCTTATTACAAGTAATGTTTGTTTTATTTGTTCTAGTATTTCTAGTAGGGCTTCATGAATATCGCATTCTGAAATTCAAGGAACTGGATTTTCTCCCAATGGACCATTTATGTTACATTTTATACTCAAGAAGTCAAGATTAGTTCACTTCAAATTAATTTGTAAATTAGTTTGTTAGCATGTAATTTCTTGGCAGGCGTTCAAGATTCTTTTTCTTTTGTGAAAGGTCATGAGTATATATGAAGGTACAATTGTAGTGCATTTTATACCCAAAAAAGGTAATAAAAATGTCGAGGTTATTTCACTTAATTGTAATTCTCCTTTTGATGTTTTCTGCAAAAGATGATTCGGTAGAAGATCACAGATTTACATAAAGGTAAAATTATAGTGCACTTGATACTCCAAAAGTCGAGGTTATTTCACTTTTTTGTAATTTATTTATTTTTTGTCAGCATGTTAGCACATACCAGTCAAGAATTTTGCACATGCTTTTGGAAAATAGTTCCAGGATTGCTTTTTTATTACATATAATGTTTGTTTTATTTGTTCTAGTATTTCTAGTAGGGCTTCATGAATACGGCATCTTCTGAAATTTAAGGAACCAGATTTTCTCCAAATGGACCAAGCACAGAACTCTCCTTTGGACATTTCCTGCAGAAGATGTTTGATATAAAGATCTCAAATCTACATGAAGGTACAATTGTGTTACGTTTTTTGTGAAAGATCATGAGTTTACATGAAGATACAATTATAGTGCATTTCATACCAAAAAGAGTAAAAATCATTTTCGTAGCATTTGTAACATTCTAGTCATTCATTTCTTAGCATTTGATCACATTCCAGTCAAGATTTTTTCACGTGTTAGTGAAATTAGTTCCTCCATTGCTTTATCCTTAAATGTAATGTTTGTTTTAGTACCAGTATTTCCAGTGGGGCATCTTGAATATCGCATCTTCTGGTTTCCAGGTGCCAGATTACTTCCAAGTGGACCAAGCACCAGGACTCTCCTTTGGACATTTTCTGCAGAAGATAATGGAGATCTCAAATTTACAAAAAGGTAAAATTATAGTGCATTTTATACTCAAAAAGTTGAGGTTATTTCACTTAATTGTAATTTATATTTTGTTGGCATGTTGGTATGTCTGTCAAAGATTTTTTCACATGGTTGTGGAAAATATTTTCCAGGATTGCTTCCTTATAACATATAATGTTTGTTTCATTTGTTCTAGTATTTCTAGTAGGGGGGTCATGAATATTGTATCTTCTGAAATTTAATTAACTGCATTTTCTCCAAATGTATCAAGCACCAGGACTCTCCTTTGGACATTTCCTGCAGAAGATGATTGATGAAAAGATCTCAAATTTACATGAAGGTACAGTTTTGTGACATTTTATACTGATGAAGTCAAGATTAGTTCACTTAGAATTCATTTGTAAATTAGTTTGTTAGCATATAATTTCTTGGCAGGTGTTAAAAATTCTTTTACTTTTGTGAAAGGTCATGGGAATATATGAAGGTCCAATTGTAGTGCATTTTATACCCCAAAAAAGGTAAAATTAATTGTTTTAGCATCTGATCACATTCTAGTCAATTCATTTTTTAGCATTTTATCGCATTCTAGTCAAGATTTTTCCACATGTTAGTGAAAATAGTTCCACGATTGCTTAATCAATGAATGTATTGTTTGTTTTAGTTCTATTATTCTAGTAGGGCTTCATGAATATCGCATCTTCTGGAATTTAAGGATGCAGATTGTCTCCAAATGGACCAAGCACCAGGAATCTCCTTTGGACATTTTCTGCAGAAGATGATGTCTGAGAAAATCTCAAATTTACAAAAAAGGAAAAAATTATAGTGCATTTTATACTCAAAAAGTCGAGGTTATTTCACTTAGATTAGTTTGGTTTACAGATAATTTCTTGCTAGATATTCAAGATCCTTTTATTTTTGTGAAAGATCATGAGTTTACATGAAGATACAATTAAAGTGCATTTTATACCAAAAAAAGTAAAAATCATTTTCTTTGCATCTGGTGATTTTCAAGTCAATTTGTTTTTAAACATTTGATTATATTCCAGTCAAGATTTTTTCACATGTTAGTGGAAATAAGTCCACGATTGCTTTATCCTTAAGTGTAATGTTTTAGTTCTATTATTTATAGTAGGGCTTCTTGAATATCGCATATTCTGGTTTCCAGAAGCCAGATTTTCTCCAAATTGACCAAGCACCAGAATTCTCCCTTCAACGTTTTCTGCAGAAGATGATTCAGGAGATCTCAGATTTACATAAAGGTAAAATTATAGTGCATTTTATACCCAAAAAGTCGAGGTTATTTCACTTTTTTGTAATTTATTTTTTGTCAGCATGATAGCACATGCCACTCAAAATTTTCATTCACATGTTCGTGGAAAATATATTCCAGGATTGCTTTTTTATAACATATTATGTTTGTTTTATCTGTTCTAGTATTTCTAGTAGGGCTTCATGAATATCGCATCTTCTGGAATTTATGGAGCTAGATTTTCTCCAAATCTACCAAGCACCAGGACTCTCCTTTGGACATTTCCTGCAGAAGATGATTGATATGAAGATCTCAAATCTACATGAAGGTACAATTATGTTGAATTTTATACTCATCAAGTCAAGATTAGTTCACTTAAAATTCATTTGTAAATTAGTTTGTTAGCATAAAATTTCTTGTCAGACGTTGAACATTCTTTTATTTTTGTAAAAGGTCATGAGTTTACATGAATATACAATTTAGTGTATTTTATACCAAAAAAAAGTTAAAATCATTTTCTTATCATCTTGTAACATTCTAGTTAATTCATCTTTAGCATTTGATCACATTCCAGTCAAGATTTCGCATTTTAGTGGAAATAGTTCCACGATTGCTTTATCTTTGAATGTATTGTTTGTTTTAGTTCTTTTATTTCTAGTAGGGATTCTTGAATATTGCATCATCTGAATTTCAAGGATCAGATTTTTTCCAAATGGACCAAGCAACAGGACTCTCCTTTGGACATTTTCTGCAGGAGGTAATTGATGAGAAGATCTCAAATTTACATGAAAGCACAGTTATGTTAAATTTTTTACTCAAAAGGTCAAGATTAGTTCACTAAAATTAATTTGTAAATTAGTTTGTTAGCAGGTAATTTCTTGCCAGGCATTCAATATTTTTTTACTTTTGTGAAAGTTCATGAGTATACATGAAGATACAATTATAGTGCATTTTATACTCAAAAAGTCAAGTGTCACTTTATTTTAATTGATTGTTTGTTAGCCTGTTAGCACATGCTTGTGGAAAATAGTTCCCGGATTGCTTTCTCATTGCATATAATGTTTTTTTTATTTGTTATAGTATTTATAGAAGGGCTTCATGAATATCGCATTCTTCTGGATTTCATGGAACTACAAATGGACCAAATACCATTACTCTCCTTTGGATATTTTCTGCAGAAGATGATTGACTTTTTCTGATTGCGTTTAATGTCATTTTATGTCAATGAAATTAATAATATTTCTGTTAGGACATTGTAAATATTTTTAATTTTTTTGGAACTGTTTTTTGTCCAATGTATTATTTATTGACAGTCCCAGAAAAAAAACCAAAGTGCATAATATCTTGTTGGTATATGTTTCGTTAGGTTTTATTTATTTGTTATAATTTTGAAGTCCATTGCTCAAGCAGAATTAAGGAAGCCATTGGACATTTCATGTAGGGTATAATTAAGGACAAGGTCACATGTATACATAAAGGTTCAAATATATTGCATTTTATACTCAAATGACCGAGACAGTGAAGATTTTTCACTTGTTTGAGGAAAATAGTTCTACTGTTGAATATTGCCTTGAGCAGTGGGCAAGTATAGTCAGGAAGCCATTAAACATTACTGCAGAGTATTATTGAGGACAAGGTTGTAACAGTAATTGTTTTGAAACTCATGAATTTTAGATAAGTTTTAAAAGTTTATATTTCAATGATTTGTATGATGTTTTAATTGCCTTTTTATTTTGTTTTATATACTTATATTCTTTTTTATTGATTAAACAGCTTTACATAATTTTTGGTTTTGATGGCATTGTTGTTCTGGTTTATATGGCACATTTTTGTCTTGTAAAGCTGGTCTATATATTTTGTATTGATTGAACAGCTTTATATATTTTTACATATTGATTCCTTTTTTTTTTATTTATGTTCCATCTCATAATGTTGTTACGTTGCCTTTTTTATATTTTTGTATCTTCCTGTTTTTTTTTGTTTTTATATTCCTTTTTATGTTTCACCGTTTACATTTATACTTTTTTGTTACTTTTATGTTGCCCTTTCAGTTTTATGATAATAATGTTAAAATTGAAAATTTGAATTTTTGATCCTAGAACATGTGGTGAGAATTTGTATTCAGAAACTTGTGTGAAAATAGTCTTTCTTTTAAGATTAACATCGAGGTTATATAGCAAAATTTAAATATTTAGTAAAGTAATAAACATCGTGAATATTTTGGGTCAAATAATGGCAATAACCATTACTTACTGCATGCCACTCTGCTAATACAATAACATGTCTAATGCTAATATGTTCTTTATTTAATCTTCTTCTGTTTCTTTAATAACACACTTCCATATCCCATAACATTTGTGCCATTATTTGTAGCGACCAATTGAAAACTTATTTGAAAAATTATTTTATGTATTTCAGTTATTTTTTGTATAATCTATGTTAAATTTTGAAAAACTATATAGCTAGATTTCTGAAACCTGATTATCATAAAAGTGACACAAAATATTTCAAGTTGTCCAATCTTATGTTTTTGATGTCATATCTGATTTTTCATATTGCCCCACTTGTCTTATATTAGCGTTTAATATTGCCATATATATAAAATGTTTTTGTCCAAACTTATTATTTTGGTATACGGTTCAAGGTCATAGGTTCAAAGCTCAAGGTCATAGCTGCATAGGAAAACTGAAATTGTGTATTTTCCTAGAAAGCTATTAATTTTTTGTGCAACCATGTATATTTAATTATTGTAGGTTTTAATATTAAGATCATTTCTTTATATGGGTCAAGATTATATCTGCAGAAAAAAATGAAATGGTGTATTTTCTTGAAAACTATTAACTCTTGTATAGGCTTGTATATTAGAATATTAAAGGTATTGACATGACAAGCATTTTGATATATGGTTCAATGTCAAGGTCATTGTTGCGTAAGAAAACGATAATTGTAAATTATCTTGTTAACTATTAACTTTTTGTGCAAGCATGTATATAAAACTATTGTAGGTACTGATATTAGACCATTTTGAATTTAATTCAAAGTCATACATTTAAAGGTCAAGGTCAATGCTGCATAAAGATACTGAAATGGTTTACAATTTGGAAATTATTCATTGTACTATAGTTAATACATGCAAATTAGCTATTTATAATGAAATGTAACTGGATGTTTTATACAATTTTATATTACCATGTACTGTAAATCATGAAATGAATGCATCATGAAATTGATGCAAATTGCTGATTTTGAAGTAAAATGTGTATTGAAATTCATGCAAGTTTCTTAAATTCCAATTTTTTTCTTTAAAAATTGTTTTTTATGCTCACCTGAGTAATCTTTTCTGATCAAAATCTGTCTGTCGTTGGCGTCCGGGGCGTAAACTTTTGCATTTTCGACTTCTTTTCTGAAACTTTGAGGTAGATTTCAATGAAACTTGGTCAGATGCATATATGGGCCAGTGCAATTCCGATTTGTTCGTGACGTTGTCATGGCTCCCAAAACTAGGTCCAGGTGTCCCATGGTTCCAAAAAACTTAAAAAATCTTCGTCTCTGAAAGCGATGATGGGAGAAAAAATCTGATGTGATATTTGGCTTCTCTAGGGTCTTAAACTTAAATTGTTCATTGCGTGAAATTTGGTCAAAAACTAGGTTACGCGTTTTTTCGTTTAATTTTAAAAATTTCGTAAAATGGCTTCAAATTCAATCAGATATTGACATGGGGTTTTCAGTTTTGACTTTTTCTTGAAATAACCTTCAAAATAGGGTTAGGGTCAAAGTTCAAGGTCATGAACTAGTTTATAATCTGTGCAGTTTTAGGCTATTTTCTTCCAAATTATAAGAGGTATCTAATATTAAAACATTGTTAAAATGTTCAGCATGACAAAATGTAAAAAGGTACAAAGTTTTGTAACTGTATGACAATGCATGTATGAGTTGTTGCCCCTGAAATGTTATTTTTTTGCTAAGAAAAATTAAAATTGTGCATTATCTTGAAAACTATAAACTTTTTGTATAGGCATGTATTTTAGAATATTGTAGGTATTGACATTACAAACATTTTGATATATGGCTCAAGGTCATACATTCAAAGGTCAAGATCAAAGGTGCTTAAAAAGACTGAAATTGTTAATTAACTTGGAAACTATTAATTTTTGTATGGCATGTATATAAGAATATTGTAGAGTTGATATGGTGATTATTCTGATATAAGATTCAAGGTCTTACGTTTAAAGTTCAAGGTCATAGATGCATAAAAAGACTCAAATTGTTAATTATCCTGAAAACTATTAACTTTTTTGGTAGATATGTATATTAGAATATTTTATGTATTTTTGCAAATGATTTTGAATATATCCTCAGGTTGGCCATATCCTCAGGTGAGCGTTAAGGCCCATGGGCCTCTTGTTTTATAATCTTACGATTATAAACAGTAAATTGTGGACTCCGAAGTTATTATCTTATGTCTTCCTTAATTTATAAACACGTTATCAACAAACTTTCGGTAGTAATTATTAAAATACTAGTAAACAGTGGAAATTAACAATGGCTGGGGTGCCGACGGTAATTTCTTTTTGCACCAATGACATGTTATCTTGAATTTAACAGGGTTGTAAAGGATTGTCAGAACAAAGAAACGTGTAATTTTAAAAAAGAAACATACACAAACATAACACTTGGGGTTTTTTTATTAAAAAAATGCATTCAAAAGTAGGACATCCATGTCAGTGTATGTATAACTGATCGTCTTTGACTCGTGAGTTTAAAATGTGTAAGGTTACTTAATTATAATCACTGTACTGTCAATTTGATGTCCCAGTCAAGGTTCAAAATGATGTATGAGTCTCGATTCTACTCGTAGCGGAATTTCTAGTAGGAAAGAAACAGCACAAAATTACTGCTGATTGAGGATGTACTCCAATTAATCGGTTATGATAACATTATATTGTATGTTTTTTTTTTTTCTTGTTCCTTTTTATGTCTTTATCTGTCTTGTTCTTGTTCCCTCTTTTGTCTTTTTTGTTTTTCATATTCCTTGTCTTGATAAATGATTTTTATATTGCCCTGTCCTATTAATCTGGTCTCATTTCTATTATTTTATGACATATTACTTATATTTTGTAACTTTTAACTTTGTATATAGGCATGTATATTACAATATTGTAGGAATGGCATGACAATCATTTTGATATATAGAACAAGGTCATATGTTGAAAGGTCAATTTCAAAGCTGCAGAAGATTTAAATTGCTAATTATCTTGAAAAAATTTAACATTTAGTATAGGCCTGTATATTAGAATATTGTAGATATTGCGACAACAATCATTTTGATATATGGTAGAAGGTCATATGTTGAAAGGTCAAGGTCACAGCTACAAACGAAGACTTAAATTGCTAATTATCTTGAAAAATATTACCTTTTTGCTTTCACACGTTAGTGGAAATAGTTCCACGATTGCTATATTATTGAATGTAATGTTTGTTTTCGGTATATTATTTCTATAAGGGCTTCTTGAATATCGCATCTTCTGGTTTCCAGGATCCAGGTTTTCTCCAAATGGACCAAGCACCAGGACTCTCCTTTGGATATTTTCTGCAGAAGATGATTGAAGAGATCTCAAATTTACAAAAAGGTAAAATTATAGAGCATTTTATACTCAAAAAGTTGAGGTTATTTCACTTAATTGTAATTTATTTATATTTTGTTGGCATGTTGGTACGTCAAAGATTTTTTCACATGGTTGTGGAAAATATATTCCAGGATTGCTTCCTTATAACATATAATGTTTGTTTCATTTGTTCTAGTATTTCTAGTAGGACTTCATGAATATTGCATCTTCTGAAATTTAAGGAACCATATTTTCTCCAAATGGACCAAGCACCAGGACTCTCCTTTGGACATTTCCTGCAGAAGATGATTGATGAAAAGATCTTAAATTTATATGAAGGTACAATTGTGTTACATTTTATACTCATGAAGTCAAGATTAGTTCACTTAGAATTTATTTGTAAATTAGTTTGTTAGCATGTAATTTCTTGGCAGGCGTTTAAGATTTTTACTTTTGTGAAAGGTCATGAGTATATATGAAGGTACAATTGTAGTGCATTATGCCAAAATTGGTAAAATTCATTTTCTTAGCATCTGATCACATTCTTGTCAATTCATTTTTCAGCATTTGATCACATTCCAGTCAAGATTTTTCCACATGTTAGTGAAAATAGTTCCACGATTGCTTAATTGTATTTTTGTATTTTTTGTTTTAGTTCTGTTATTTCTAGTAGGGCGTCATGAATATTGTGTCATCTGAAATTTAATTAACCGGATTTTCTCCAAATGTATCAAGCACCAGGACTCTCCTTTGGACATTTCTTGCAGAAGATGATGGCTGAGAAGATCTCAAATTTACATGAAGGTACAGTTATGTGACATTTTATACTCATAAAGTCAAGATTAGTTCACCTAGAATTCATTTGTAAATTAGTTTGTTAGCATATAATTTCTTGGCAGGTGTTAAAAATTCTTTTACTTTTGTGAAAGGTCATGGGAATATATGAAGGTACAATTGTAGTGCATTTTATACCCCAAAAAGGTAAAATTAATTGACTTAGCATCTGATCACATTCTAGTCAATTCATTTTTTAGCATTTTATCGCATTCTAGTCAAGATTTTTCCACATGTTAGTGAAAATAGTTCCACGATTGCTTAATCAATGAATGTATTGTTTGTTTTAGTTCTATTATTTCTAGTAGGGCTTCATGAATATCGCATCTTCTGGAATTTAAGGATGCAGATTTTCTTCAAATGGACCAAGCACCAGGAATATCCTTTGGACATTTTCTGCAGAAGATGATGTACGAGAAAATCTCAAATTTACAAAAAAGGAAAAAATTATAGTGCATTTTATACTCAAAAAGTCGAGGTTATTTCACTTAGATTAGTTTGTTTGCAGGTAATTTCTTGCTAGCTATTCAAGATTCTTTTATTTTTTTGAAAGATCATGAGTTTACTTAAAGATACAATTATAGTGCATTTTATACCAAAAAAAGTAAAAATCATTTTCTTTGCATCTGGTGACTTTCAAGTCAATTTGTTTTTAAGCATTTGATTATATTCCAGTCAAGATTTTTTCACATGTTAGTGGAAATAGTTCCACGATTGCTTTGTCCTTAAATGTAATGTTTTAGTTCTATTATTTCTAGTAGGGCTTCTTGAATATCGCATATTCTGGTTTCCAGAGGCCAGATTTTCTCCAAATGGACCAAGCACCAGGACTCTCCTTTGGAAATCTGCTGAAGGTGATGGCTGAGAAGATCTCAAATTTCCAAAAAGGTAAAATTATAGTGCATTTTATACCCAGAAAGTCGAGGTTATTTCACTTAATTGTAATTGATTTATATTTTGTCAGCATGTTAGTACATACCAGTCAAGATTTTTTCACATGGTTGTGGAAAATATATTCCAGGATTGCTTTATCATTAAATGTAATGTTTGTTATAGTTCTATTGTTTCCAGTAGGTGTTCTTGAATATCGCATCTTCTGGTTTCCAGGAGCCAGATTTTCTCCAATTTGACCAAGCACCAGAATTCTCCTTTGGACATCTGCAGAAGATGATGGCTGAGAAGATCTCAAATTTACATGAAGGTACAGTTATGTGACATTTTATACTCATAAAGTCGAGATTAGTTCACCTAGAATTCATTTGTAAATTAGTTTGTTAGCATATAATTTCTTGGCAGGTGTTAAAAATTCTTTTACTTTTGTGAAAGGTCATGGGAATATATGAAGGTACAATTGTAGTGCATTTTATACCCCAAAAAGGTAAAATTAATTGACTTAGCATCTGATCACATTCTAGTCAATTCATTTTTTAGCATTTTATCGCGTTCTAGTCAAGATTTTTCCACATGTTAGTGAAAATAGTTCCACGATTGCTTAATCAATGAATGTATTGTTTGTTTTAGTTCTATTATTTCTAGTAGGGCTTCATGAATATCGCTTCTTCCGGAATTTAAGGATGCAGATTGTCTTCAAATGGACCAAGCACCAGGAATCTCCTTTGGACATTTTCTGCAGAAGATGATGTCGGAGAAAATCTCAAATTTACAAAAAAGGTAAAATTATAGTGCATTTTATACTCAAAAAGTCGAGGTTATTTCACTTAGATTAGTTTATTTGCAGGTAATTACTTGCTAGCTATTCAAGATTCTTTTATTTTTGTGAAAGATCATGAGTTTACTTGAAGATACAATTATAGTGCATTTTATACCAAAAAAAGTAAAAATCATTTTCTTTGCATCTGGTGACTTTCAAGTCAATTTGTTTTTAAGCATTTGATTATATTCCAGTCAAGATTTTTTCACATGTTAGTGGAAATAGTTCCACGATTGCTTTGTCCTTAAATGTAATGTTTTAGTTCTATTATTTCTAGTAGGGCTTCTTGAATATCGCATATTCTGGTTTCCAGAGGCCAGATTTTCTCCAAATGGACCAAGCACCAGGACTCTCCTTTGGAAATCTGCTGAAGATGATGGCTGAGAAGATCTCAAATTTCCAAAAAGGTAAAATTATAGTGCATTTTATACCCAGAAAGTCGAGGTTATTTCACTTAATTGTAATTGATTTATATTTTGTCAGCATGTTAGTACATACCAGTCAAGATTTTTTCACATGGTTGTGGAAAATATATTCCAGGATTGCTTTATCATTAAATGTAATGTTTGTTTTAGTTCTATTGTTTCCAGTAGGTGTTCTTGAATATCGCATCTTCTGGTTTCCAGGAGCCAGATTTTTTCCAATTTGACCAAGCACCAGAATTCTCCTTTGGACATCTGCAGAAGATGATGGCTGAGAAGATCTCAAATTTACATGAAGGTACAGTTATGTGACATTTTATACTCATAAAGTCAAGATTAGTTCACCTAGAATTCATTTGTAAATTAGTTTGTTAGCATATAATTTCTTGGCAGGTGTTAAAAATTCTTTTACTTTTGTGAAAGGTCATGGGAATATATGAAGGTACAATTGTAGTGCATTTTATACCCCAAAAAGGTAAAATTAATTGACTTAGCATCTGATCACATTCTAGTCAATTCATTTTTTAGCATTTTATCGCATTCTAGTCAAGATTTTTCCACATGTTAGTGAAAATAGTTCCACGATTGCTTAATCAATGAATGTATTGTTTGTTTTAGTTCTATTATTTCTAGTAGGGCTTCATGAATATCGCTTCTTCCGGAATTTAAGGATGCAGATTGTCTTAAAATGGACCAAGCACCAGGAATCTCCTTTGGACATTTTCTGCAGAAGATGATGTCGGAGAAAATCTCAAATTTACAAAAAAGGTAAAATTATAGTGCATTTTATACTCAAAAAGTCGAGGTTATTTCACTTAGATTAGTTTGTTTGCAGGTAATTTCTTGCTAGCTATTCAAGATTCTTTTATTTTTGTGAAAGATCATGAGTTTACTTGAAGATACAATTATAGTGCATTTTATACCAAAAAAAGTAAAAATCATTTTCTTTGCATCTGGTGACTTTCAAGTCAATTTGTTTTTAAGCATTTGATTATATTCCAGTCAAGATTTTTTCACATGTTAGTGGAAATAGTTCCACGATTGCTTTGTCCTTAAATGTAATGTTTTAGTTCTATTATTTCTAGTAGGGCTTCTTGAATATCGCATATTCTGGTTTCCAGAGGCCAGATTTTCTCCAAATGGACCAAGCACCAGGACTCTCCTTTGGAAATCTGCTGAAGATGATGGCTGAGAAGATCTCAAATTTCCAAAAAGGTAAAATTATAGTGCATTTTATACCCAGAAAGTCGAGGTTATTTCACTTAATTGTAATTGATTTATATTTTGTCAGCATGTTAGTACATACCAGTCAAGATTTTTTCACATGGTTGTGGAAAATATATTCCAGGATTGCTTTATCATTAAATGTAATGTTTGTTTTAGTTCTATTGTTTCCAGTAGGTGTTCTTGAATATCGCATCTTCTGGTTTCCAGGAGCCAGATTTTCTCCAATTTGACCAAGCACCAGAATTCTCCTTTGGACATCTGCAGAAGATGATGGCTGAGAAGATCTCAAATTTACATGAAGGTACAGTTATGTGACATTTTATACTCATAAAGTCAAGATTAGTTCACCTAGAATTCATTTGTAAATTAGTTTGTTAGCATATAATTTCTTGGCAGGTGTTAAAAATTCTTTTACTTTTGTGAAAGGTCATGGGAATATATGAAGGTACAATTGTAGTGCAATTTATACCCCAAAAAAGGTAAAATTAATTGACTTAGCATCTGATCACATTCTAGTCAATTCATTTTTTAGCATTTTATCGCATTCTAGTCAAGATTTTTCCACATGTTAGTGAAAATAGTTCCACGATTGCTTAATCAATGAATGTATTGTTTGTTTTAGTTCTATTATTTCTAGTAGGGCTTCATGAATATCGCATCTTCTGGAATTTAAGGATGCAGATTTTCTTCAAATGGACCAAGCACCAGGAATATCCTTTGGACATTTTCTGCAGAAGATGATGTACGAGAAAATCTCAAATTTACAAAAAAGGAAAAAATTATAGTGCATTTTATACTCAAAAAGTCGAGGTTATTTCACTTAGATTAGTTTGTTTGCAGGTAATTTCTTGCTAGCTATTCAAGATTCTTTTATTTTTTTGAAAGATCATGAGTTTACTTAAAGATACAATTATAGTGCATTTTATACCAAAAAAAGTAAAAATCATTTTCTTTGCATCTGGTGACTTTCAAGTCAATTTGTTTTTAAGCATTTGATTATATTCCAGTCAAGATTTTTTCACATGTTAGTGGAAATAGTTCCACGATTGCTTTGTCCTTAAATGTAATGTTTTAGTTCTATTATTTCTAGTAGGGCTTCTTGAATATCGCATATTCTGGTTTTCAGAGGCCAGATTTTCTCCAAATGGACCAAGCACCAGGACTCTCCTTTGGAAATCTGCTGAAGGTGATGGCTGAGAAGATCTCAAATTTCCAAAAAGGTAAAATTATAGTGCATTTTATACCCAGAAAGTCGAGGTTATTTCACTTAATTGTAATTGATTTATATTTTGTCAGCATGTTAGTACATACCAGTCAAGATTTTTTCACATGGTTGTGGAAAATATATTCCAGGATTGCTTTATCATTAAATGTAATGTTTGTTATAGTTCTATTGTTTCCAGTAGGTGTTCTTGAATATCGCATCTTCTGGTTTCCAGGAGCCAGATTTTCTCCAATTTGACCAAGCACCAGAATTCTCCTTTGGACATCTGCAGAAGATGATGGCTGAGAAGATCTCAAATTTACATGAAGGTACAGTTATGTGACATTTTATACTCATAAAGTCAAGATTAGTTCACCTAGAATTCATTTGTAAATTAGTTTGTTAGCATATAATTTCTTGGCAGGTGTTAAAAATTCTTTTACTTTTGTGAAGGTCATGGGAATATATGAAGGTACAATTGTAGTGCATTTTATACCCCCAAAAGGTAAAATTAATTGACTTAGCATCTGATCACATTCTAGTCAATTCATTTTTTAGCATTTTATCGCATTCTAGTCAAGATTTTTCCACATGTTAGTGAAAATAGTTCCACGATTGCTTAATCAATGAATGTATTGTTTGTTTTAGTTCTATTATTTCTAGTAGGGCTTCATGAATATCGCATCTTCTGGAATTTAAGGATGCAGATTGTCTTCAAATGGACCAAGCACCAGGAATATCCTTTGGACATTTTCTGCAGAAGATGATGTACGAGAAAAATCTCAAATTTACAAAAAAGGTAAAATTATAGTGCATTTTATACTCAAAAAGTCGAGGTTATTTCACTTAGATTAGTTTGTTTGCAGGTAATTTCTTGCTAGCTATTCAAGATTCTTTTATTTTTGTGAAAGATCATGAGTTTACTTGAAGATACAATTATAGTGCATTTTATACCAAAAAAAGTAAAAATCATTTTCTTTGCATCTGGTGACTTTCAAGTCAATTTGTTTTTAAGCATTTGATTATATTCCAGTCAAGATTTTTTCACATGTTAGTGGAAATAGTTCCACGATTGCTTTGTCCTTAAATGTAATGTTTTAGTTCTATTATTTCTAGTAGGGCTTCTTGAATATCGCATATTCTGGTTTCCAGAGGCCAGATTTTCTCCAAATGGACCAAGCACCACGACTCTCCTTTGGAAATCTGCTGAAGATGATGGCTGAGAAGATCTCAAATTTCCAAAAAGGTAAAATTATAGTGCATTTTATACCCAGAAAGTCGAGGTTATTTCACTTAATTGTAATTGATTTATATTTTGTCAGCATGTTAGTACATACCAGTCAAGATTTTTTCACATGGTTGTGGAAAATATATTCCAGGATTGCTTTATCATTAAATGTAATGTTTGTTTTAGTTCTATTGTTTCCAGTAGGTGTTCTTGAATATCGCATCTTCTGGTTTCCAGGAGCCAGATTTTCTCCAATTTGACCAAGCACCAGAATTCTCCTTTGGACATCTGCAGAAGATGATGGCTGAGAAGATCTCAAATTTACATGAAGGTACAGTTATGTGACATTTTATACTCATAAAGTCAAGATTAGTTCACCTAGAATTCATTTGTAAATTAGTTTGTTAGCATATAATTTCTTGGCAGGTGTTAAAAATTCTTTTACTTTTGTGAAAGGTCATGGGAATATATGAAGGTACAATTGTAGTGCATTTTATACCCCCAAAAGGTAAAATTAATTGACTTAGCATCTGATCACATTCTAGTCAATTCATTTTTTAGCATTTTATCGCATTCTAGTCAAGATTTTTCCACATGTTAGTGAAAATAGTTCCACGATTGCTTAATCAATGAATGTATTGTTTGTTTTAGTTCTATTATTTCTAGTAGGGCTTCATGAATATCGCATCTTCTGGAATTTAAGGATGCAGATTGTCTTCAAATGGACCAAGCACCAGGAATATCCTTTGGACATTTTCTGCAGAAGATGATGTACGAGAAAATCTCAAATTTACAAAAAAGGTAAAATTATAGTGCATTTTATACTCAAAAAGTCGAGGTTATTTCACTTAGATTAGTTTGTTTGCAGGTAATTTCTTGCTAGCTATTCAAGATTCTTTTATTTTTGTGAAAGATCATGAGTTTACTTAAAGATACAATTATAGTGCATTTTATACCAAAAAAAGTAAAAATCATTTTCTTTGCATCTGGTGACTTTCAAGTCAATTTGTTTTTAAGCATTTGATTATATTCCAGTCAAGATTTTTTCACATGTTAGTGGAAATAGTTCCACGATTGCTTTGTCCTTAAATGTAATGTTTTAGTTCTATTATTTCTAGTAGGGCTTCTTGAATATCGCATATTCTGGTTTCCAGAGGCCAGATTTTCTCCAAATGGACCAAGCACCACGACTCTCCTTTGGAAATCTGCTGAAGATGATGGCTGAGAAGATCTCAAATTTCCAAAAAGGTAAAATTATAGTGCATTTTATACCCAGAAAGTCGAGGTTATTTCACTTAATTGTAATTGATTTATATTTTGTCAGCATGTTAGTACATACCAGTCAAGATTTTTTCACATGGTTGTGGAAAATATATTCCAGGATTGCTTTATCATTAAATGTAATGTTTGTTTTAGTTCTATTGTTTCCAGTAGGTGTTCTTGAATATCGCATCTTCTGGTTTCCAGGAGCCAGATTTTCTCCAATTTGACCAAGCACCAGAATTCTCCTTTGGACATCTGCAGAAGATGATGGCTGAGAAGATCTCAAATTTACATGAAGGTACAGTTATGTGACATTTTATACTCATAAAGTCAAGATTAGTTCACCTAGAATTCATTTGTAAATTAGTTTGTTAGCATATAATTTCTTGGCAGGTGTTAAAAATTCTTTTACTTTTGTGAAAGGTCATGGGAATATATGAAGGTACAATTGTAGTGCATTTTATACCCCCAAAAGGTAAAATTAATTGACTTAGCATCTGATCACATTCTAGTCAATTCATTTTTTAGCATTTTATCGCATTCTAGTCAAGATTTTTCCACATGTTAGTGAAAATAGTTCCACGATTGCTTAATCAATGAATGTATTGTTTGTTTTAGTTCTATTATTTCTAGTAGGGCTTCATGAATATCGCATCTTCTGGAATTTAAGGATGCAGATTGTCTTCAAATGGACCAAGCACCAGGAATATCCTTTGGACATTTTCTGCAGAAGATGATGTACGAGAAAATCTCAAATTTACAAAAAAGGTAAAATTATAGTGCATTTTATACTCAAAAAGTCGAGGTTATTTCACTTAGATTAGTTTGTTTGCAGGTAATTTCTTGCTAGCTATTCAAGATTCTTTTATTTTTGTGAAAGATCATGAGTTTACTTGAAGATACAATTATAGTGCATTTTATACCAAAAAAAGTAAAAATCATTTTCTTTGCATCTGGTGACTTTCAAGTCAATTTGTTTTTAAGCATTTGATTATATTCCAGTCAAGATTTTTTCACATGTTAGTGGAAATAGTTCCACGATTGCTTTGTCCTTAAATGTAATGTTTTAGTTCTATTATTTCTAGTAGGGCTTCTTGAATATCGCATATTCTGGTTTCCAGAGGCCAGATTTTCTCCAAATGGACCAAGCACCACGACTCTCCTTTGGAAATCTGCTGAAGATGATGGCTGAGAAGATCTCAAATTTCCAAAAAGGTAAAATTATAGTGCATTTTATACCCAGAAAGTCGAGGTTATTTCACTTAATTGTAATTGATTTATATTTTGTCAGCATGTTAGTACATACCAGTCAAGATTTTTTCACATGGTTGTGGAAAATATATTCCAGGATTGCTTTATCATTAAATGTAATGTTTGTTTTAGTTCTATTGTTTCCAGTAGGTGTTCTTGAATATCCAACTTCTGGTTTCCAGGAGCCAGATTTTCTCCAATTTGACCAAGCACCAGAATTCTCCTTTGGACATCTGCAGAAGATGATGGCTGAGAAGATCTCAAATTTACATGAAGGTACAGTTATGTGACATTTTATACTCATAAAGTCAAGATTAGTTCACCTAGAATTCATTTGTAAATTAGTTTGTTAGCATATAATTTCTTGGCAGGTGTTAAAAATTCTTTTACTTTTGTGAAAGGTCATGGGAATACATGAAGGTACAATTGTAGTGCATTTTATACCCCCAAAAGGTAAAATTAATTGACTTAGCATCTGATCACATTCTAGTCAATTCATTTTTTAGCATTTTATCGCATTCTAGTCAAGATTTTTCCACATGTTAGTGAAAATAGTTCCACGATTGCTTAATCAATGAATGTATTGTTTGTTTTAGTTCTATTATTTCTAGTAGGGCTTCATGAATATCGCATCTTCTGGAATTTAAGGATGCAGATTGTCTTCAAATGGACCAAGCACCAGGAATATCCTTTGGACATTTTCTGCAGAAGATGATGTACGAGAAAATCTCAAATTTACAAAAAAGGTAAAATTATAGTGCATTTTATACTCAAAAAGTCGAGGTTATTTCACTTAGATTAGTTTGTTTGCAGGTAATTTCTTGCTAGCTATTCAAGATTCTTTTATTTTTGTGAAAGATCATGAGTTTACTTGAAGATACAATTATAGTGCATTTTATACCAAAAAAAGTAAAAATCATTTTCTTTGCATCTGGTGACTTTCAAGTCAATTTGTTTTTAAGCATTTGATTATATTCCAGTCAAGATTTTTTCACATGTTAGTGGAAATAGTTCCACGATTGCTTTGTCCTTAAATGTAATGTTTTAGTTCTATTATTTCTAGTAGGGCTTCTTGAATAGCGCATATTCTGGTTTCCAGAGGCCAGATTTTCTCCAAATGGACCAAGCACCAGGACTCTCCTTTGGAAATATGCTGAAGATGATGGCTGAGAAGATCTCAAATTTCCAAAAAGGTAAAATTATAGTGCATTTTATACCCAGAAAGTCGAGGTTATTTCACTTAATTGTAATTGATTTATATTTTGTCAGCATGTTAGTACATACCAGTCAAGATTTTTTCACATGGTTGTGGAAAATATATTCCAGGATTGCTTTATCATTAAATGTATTGTTTGTTTTAGTTCTATTGTTTCCAGTAGGTGTTCTTGAATATCGCATCTTCTGGTTTCCAGGAGCCAGATTTTCTCCAATTTGACCAAGCACCAGAATTCTCCTTTGGACGTTTTCTGCAGAAGATGATTCAGGAGATCACAGATTTACATAAAGGTAAAATTATAGTGCACTTCATACTCAAAAAGTCAAGGTTTTTCACTTTTTTGTAATTTATTTTTTGTCAGCATGTTAGCACATGCCTGTCAAAATTTATATTCACATGTTCGTTGAAAATAGTTCCCGGATTGCACTTTTTATTACATATAATGTTTGTATTATGTGTTCTAGTATTTCTAGTAGGGCTTCATAAATATCGCATCTTCTGGAATTTAAGGAGCCAGATTTTCTCCAAATCTACCAAGCACCAGGACTCTCCTTTGGACATTTCCTGCAGAAGATGATTGATATGAAGACTTCAAATCTACATGAAGGTACAATTATGTTGAATTTTATACTCATGAAGTCAAGATTAGTTCACTTAAAATTCATTTGTAATAATAAATAAAACAAACATACCAGTTCTTGTCCATATCACAATCCCAAAAACAAAGTAAAACTTTGCAAACTGGCAAAATAGGTGATACACGTAAACTTCCATCAAGGAAGTGAGGCCGGGTGCTCCGGAAGGGTAAGCACCTCCTGTTTAAAATTCATTTGTAAATTAGTTTGTTAGCATAAAATTTCTTGTTAGACGTTGAAGATTCTTTTATTTTTGTAAAAGGTCATGAGTTTACATGGATACAATTTAGTGCATTTTATACCAAAAAAAAGTTAAAATCATTTTCTTATCATCTTGTAACATTCTAGTTAATTCATCTTTTAGCATTTGATCACATTCCAGTCAAGATTTTCACATTTTAGCGGAAATAGTTCCACTATTGCTTTATCTTTGAATGTATTGTTTGTTTTAGCTCTTTTATTTCTAGTAAGGATTCTTGAATATCGCATCATCTGAATTTCAAGGATCAGATATTTTCCAAATAGACCAAGCAACAAGACTCTCCTTTGGACATTTTCTGCAGGAGGTGATTGATGAGAAGATCACAAATTTACATGAAGGCACAGTTATGTTAAATTTTTTACTCAAAAGGTCAAGATTAGTTCACTAAAATTAATTTGTAAATTAGTTTGTTAGCAGGTAATTTCTTGCCAGGCATTCAATATTCTTTAATTTTGTGAAAGTTCATGAGTATACATGAAGATACAATTATAGTGCATTTTATACTCAAAAAGTCAAGTGTCACTTTATTTTAATTGATTGTTTGTTAGCCTGAAAGCACATGCTTGTGGAAAATAGTTCCCAGATTGCTTTCTCATTGCATATAATGTTTGTTTTATTTGTTATAGTATTTATAGTAGGGCTTCATGAATATCGCATTCTTCTGGATTTCATGGAACTACAAATGGACCAAATACCATGACTCTCCTTTGGATATTTCCTGCAGAAGATGATTGACTTTTTCTGATTGCGTTTAATGTCAGTTTATGTCAACTAAATTAATAATATTTATGTTAGGACTTTGTAAATATTTTTAATTTTGGGGAACTTTTTTTTGTCCAATGTATTATTTATTGACAGTCCTAGAGAAAAAACCAAAGTGCATAAGATCTTGTTGGTATATGTTTTGTTAGGTTTTATTTATTTGTTATAATTTTGAAGTCCATTGCTCAAGCAGAATTAAGGAAGCCATTGGACATTTCATGTAGGGTATAATTAAAGACAAGGTCACAAGTATACATAAAGGATCAAATATATTGCATTTTATACTCAAATGACCGAGACAGTGAAGATTTTTCACTTGTTTGAGGAAAATAGTTCTACTGTTGAATATCGCCTTGAGCAGTGGGCAAGTATAGTCAGGAAGCCATTAAACATTACTGCAGAGTATTATTGAGGACAAGGTTGTAACAGTAATGGTTTTGAAACTCATGAATTTTAGATAAGTTTTAAAAGTTTATATTTCAATGATTTGTATGATGTTTTAATTGCCTTTTTATTTTGTTTTATATACTTATATTCTTTTTTATTGATTAAACAGCTTTACATAATTTTTGGTTTTGATGGCATTGTTGTTCTGGTTTATATGGCACATTTTTGTCTTGTATTGCTGGTCTATATTTTGTATTGATTGAACAGCTTTATATATTTTTACATATTGATTCCTTTTTTTATGTATGTTCCATCTCATAATGTTGTTACGTTGCCTTTTTATATTTTTGTATCTTCCTGTTTTTTTAGTTTTTATATTCCTTTTTATGTTTCACCGTTTACACTTATACTTTTTTGTTAATTTTATGTTGCCCTTTTAGTTTTATGATAATAATTTTAAAATTGAAAATTTGAATTTTTGATCCTAGAACATGTGGTGAGAATTTGTATTCAGAAACTTGTGTGAAAATAGTCTTTCTTTTAAGATTAACATCGAGGTTATATAGCAAAATTTAAATATTTAGTAAAGTAATACACAACATGCATATTTTGGGTCAAATAATGGCAATAACCATTACTTACTGCATGCCACTCTGCTAATACAATAACATGTCTAATGCTAATATGTTCTTTATTTAATCTTCTTCTGTTGCTTTAATAACACACTTCCATATCCCATAACATTTGTGCCATTATTTGTAGCGACCAATTGAAAAAATATTTTATGTATTTCCGTTATTTTTTGTATAATCTATGTTAAATTTTGAAAAACTATATAGCTAGATTTCTGAAACCTGATTATCATAAAAGTGACGCAAAATATTTCAAGTTGTCCAATCTTATGTTTTTGATGTCATATCTGATTTTTCATATTGCCCCACTTATCTTTTATTAGTGTTTAATATTGCCATATCTAAAAAATTTTATTGTCCAAACTTATTATTTTGGTATATGGTTCAAGGTCATAGGGTCAAAGCTCAAGGTCATAGCTGCATAGGAAAACTGAAATTCTGTATTTTCCTAGAAAGCTATTACCTTTTTGTGCAACCATGTATATTTAATTATTGTAGGTTTTAATATTAAGATCATTTATTTATATGGGTCAAGATTATATCTGCAGAAAAAAATGAAATTGTGTATTTTCTTGAAAACTATTGACTCTTGTATAGGCTTGTATATTAGAATATTATATTATAAGATTCAAGGTTTTACGTTTAAATGTCAAGGTCATAGATGCATAAGAAGACTATAATTGTTAATTATCTTGAAAACTATTAACTTTTTGTATAGGTATATATATTAGACTATTGTAGGTATTGATATGACGATAATTTGGATATGTGGCTCAAGGTCATATGTTCAAAGGTTATGGGTGCATAAAAAGACAAATTGTTTATTATCTTGGAAACTATTAATTTTTGTATGGCATGTATATAAGAATATTGTAGAGTTGATATGGTGATTATTCTGATATAAGATTCAAGGTCTTACGTATAAAGTTCAAGGTCTTAGATGCATAAAAAGACTCAAATTGTTAATTATCCTGAAAACTATTAACTTTTTTGGTAGATATGTATATTAGAATATTTTATGTATTTTTGCAAATGATTTTGAATATATCCTCAGGTTGGCCATATCCTCAGGTGAGCGTTAAGGCCCATGGGCCTCTTGTTTTATAATCTTACGATTATAAACAGTAAATTGTGGACTCCGAAGTTATTATCTTATGTCTTCCTTAATTTATAAACACGTTATCAACAAACTTTCGGTAGTAATTATTAAAATACTAGTAAACAGTGGAAATTAACAATGGTTGGGGTGCCGACGGTAATTTCTTTTTGCACCAATGACATGTTATCTTGAATTTAACAGGGTTGTAAAGGATTGTCAGAACAAAGAAACGTGTAATTTTAAAAAAGAAACATACACAAACATAACACTTGGGGTTTTTTTATTAAAAAAATGCATTCAAAAGTAGGACATCCATGTCAGTGTGTGTATAACTGATCGTCTTTGACTCGTGAATTTAAAATGTGTAAGGTTACTTAATTATAATCACTGTACTGTCAATTTGATGTCCCAATCAAGGTTCAAAAAAATGTATGAGTCTCGATTCTACTCGTAGCGGAATTTCTAGTAGGAAAGAAACAGCACAAAATTACTGCTGATTGAGGAAGTACTCCAATTAATCAGTTATGATAACATTATATTGTATGGTTTTTTTTTTTCTTGTTCCTTTTTATGTCTTTATCTGTCTTGTTCTTGTTCCCTCTTTTATCTTTTTTGTTTTTCATATTCCTTGTCTTGATAAATGATTTTTATATTGCCCTGTCCTATTAATCTGGTCTCATTTCTATTATTTTATGACATATTACTTATATTTTGTAACTTTTAACTTTGTATATAGGCATGTATATTACAATATTGTAGGTAATGACATGACAATCATTTTGATATATAGAACAAGGTCATATGTTGAAAGGTCAATTTCAAAGCTGCAGAAGATTTAAATTGCTAATTATCTTGAAAAAATTTAACATTTAGTATAGGCATGTATATTAGAATATTGTAGGTATTGCAACAATGATCATTTTGATATATTGTACAAGGACATACGTTGAAAGGTCAAGGTCACAGCTACAAAAGAAGACTTAAATTGCTAATTATCTTGAAAAATATTACCTTTTTGCTTTCACACGTTAGTGGAAATAGTTCCACGATTGCTTTATTATTGAATGTAATGTTTGTTTTAGGTATATTATTTCTATTAGGGCTTCTTGAATATCGCATCTTCTGGTTTCCAGGATCCAGGTATTCTCCAAATGGACCAAGCACCAGAATTCTCCTTTGAACGTTTTCTGCAGAAGATGGATGAAGAGAAGATCTCAGATTTACATAAAGGTAAAACTATAGTGAATTTTATACTAAAAGAAGTCAAGATTATTTCACTTTTTTGTAATTTATTTTTTGTCAGCGTGTTAGCCCATGCCAGTCAAAATTTTTTCACATGTTTCTGGAAAATAGTTCCAGGGTTGCTTTTTTATTACATATAATGATTGTTTTGTTTGTTCTAGTATTTCTAGTAGGGCTTCATGAACATCGCATCTTTTGGAATTTAAGGGACCTTATTTTCTCCAAATGGACCAAGCACTAGGACTCTCCTTTGGATATTCTTGCAGAAGATGATTGCCGAGACGATCTCAAATTTAAAAAAAAAGTAAAATTATAGTGCATTTTATACCTGAAAAAATCAAGGTTATTTCACTTTTTTGTAATTTATTTATTTTTTGTCAGCGTGTTAGTACATGCTAGTCAAGATTTTTTCACACGCTTGTAAAAAGTATATTCCAGGATTGCTTTCTTATTGCATATAGTGTTTGTTTTGTTTGTTCTAGTATTTCTAGTAGGGCTTCATGAATATCACGTCTTCTGAAATTGAAGGAACCAGATTTTCTCCAAATGGACCAAGCACCAGGATTCTCCTTTGGACATTTTCTGCAGAAGATGATTGCCGAGACCATCTCAAATTTAAAAACGGTAAAATGATAGTGCATTTTATACTTGAAAAAATCAAGGTTATTTCACTTTTTGTAATTTTTTTTTTTTTTTGTCAGCATGTTAGTACATGCCAGTCAAGATTTTTTCACATACTTGTGAAAAATATATTCCAGGATTGCTTTCTTATTGCATGTAGTGTTTGTTTTATTTGTTCTAGTATTTCTAGTAGGGCTTCATGAATATCGCATATTCTGAAATTTAAGGAAACAGATTTTCTCCAAATGGACCAAGCACCAGGACTCTCCTTTGGACATTTCCTGCAGAAGATGATTGATGAGAAGATCTCAAATTTACATGAATGTACAATTATGTTACATTTTATACTCAAGAAGTCAAGATTAGTTAACTTTTGTAATTCATTTTTAAATTAGTTTGTTAGCATGTAATTTCTTGCCAGGCAATCAAGATTCTTTTACTTTTGTGAAAGGTCATGAGTTCTCAAGAAGGTACAATTTAAGTGCATTATGTACCAAAAAAGGTAAAAAAAATCATTTCGTAGCATCTAATCTCATTCTAGTCAATTCATTTTTTAGCAATTGAACACATTGCATGAAGATTTTCCCACATATTAGTGGAAATAGTTCTACGATTGCTTAATCATTGAATGTATTGTTTGTTTTAGTTCTATTATTGTCTTTTGCACTTTGCAAACAATTTTGGACATATCCTCAGGTGAGCGTTAAGGCCCATGGATCTCTTGTTACCATTTCATTGTATGCCAGGCAGTCAAGATTATTTTATTTGAAATTGTTATATGTTCACTTGGGTGCAGAATGTCAAGATGATTTTGTTGAAATCACTCAATTTGTTTTTAGTTTGTTAGCATGTTATTCCATGCCAGCATTCAGTCAAGATTCACTTTGTTGAAGAAAATTAGTTTTAGAATTAATTTAATGTTTATTTCATTGATTATCGACCTTTTTGAATCTGATCATTTCTGGAATTAAAAGAAAGCATTGCGAATCTGAAGCATTGAGAATCAGTCTAGCTAGTAAGGAAAAGATTGAGAATGTTGCAGAATACACAAAGTTAATATTACATTGCATATATAATGTTAAGATTATTTCACTTGAAATTGTGATTTTTTTTTTTTACCAGGGTGGAGATGGTCAAGATCATTTTGTTTGTATCATCCAATGAATATTTTAGTTTGTTGGAATGTAATTACATGTCCGGCAGTCAAGATTATTTCACTTGAAATTGTGATATTCCTTACCTGGTTTCAGATTGTCAAGATTATTTTGCTGTTATCACCTAATAGATTTATTAGTTTGTTAGCCTGTTATTACTTGCTAAGCAGTCAAGATTCTTCCACCTTTTTAGCTCACCTGAGCACAAATTGCTCATTTGAGCTATTGGTATCAATAGAGACAGACCCTCCGTCGTCCGTCCTTCCTTCCGTCCATCCATCCATCCGTCCGTCAAGAATTGCTTCAAACGACTTCTCAGAGACTTCTGGTCACATTTTGTATAAACTTGGTCAAAAGCATCTATAGAACATTGCCTTTCAGATTTGTGTTTTAGGTTGCCATAACTACCAAATGTGGGTCACAATGACCTACAAAGTAAAAAACCTTAAAAAATCTTCTCCAAAACCACTTCACTGAGAGAAAATCTGATGTGATATTTGGCATCTACGGCATCTAATATACCAAGTTTGAGAATTTCAATAATTTTTGTGAAAAATAAGGTTACTTTTTTACAAAAATTACAATGATGAATAAATTTAGGTGAACTCTTTTTCCAAACATCATTTTCTTATGTGAAGAAACATATGTTTGACAATTTTCATGAAATTCTGTTAAATACACGTCGCTTTTTTCGGCCTTTTTCTTTTTCAATTCTAGCAACCCGAGGGTCGAGGGTTCAAATCCCAGTGAGGCCACTTTTTTTATTTATTTTTATTTTTTTTATTGTCTGAATTTTATGACTTACAATGGTGCATGGAACAAAATCTTTGTTATGTTACATTATTTAAATTAATTGAACAATTTTTTAAAAATAATTTGCAGTTGAATTTTACAATTTTTTAAAAAATATTTTAATTCATGTGTCAAATCTGTAAAGTCTTAAATCCGGATCTTAAAATTGCTCATGTGACCTTTTGTTATGGATAGGAACTCTGCCATCCATCCATACATTCAGCAAAAGACTTCTTCTCAGACACTATTGGTGACATTTCATTCATATTAGTCAATAGCACCTTTAGACCATTGTCATTCTCATTTGTGTTTCTGGTCGCTTTGGCTACCAAAAGTAGATCACAGTGACCTATATAGCTAAAAACCAAAACAATAAAAATAATGTTATCTGAAACCACTTCTATTGAGGCAACATGTTATGACTTAACCAGGTATTATCAAGACATACCAGTTACATTTAAACTCAGGTGAGCAAATTAGGGCCATCTTGGGCCTCTTGTTTATGAAACTTGTCACAGTTTATTTGTCATCATACGTAATGTCAATGTTTTAGTTTTTATATCTTTAGTAGACCTTTATGGATGTGGCCACTTCCAGATTTCTAAAAAAACAACATTTAGTCAAAATACAATGAGAAATATTAGTCACAGAGGGTGAAAACACATTTGGACATTTTCGTAGAAGATGAATGAGGACAAGATCAGAAGTATGCATAAAAGAAAAAAAAACATTGAATTCACTACTTCTAGATTAAGATTTTTTCATTCTTTTGATTCAAATAGATCTCTTTATAAAAGATAAAAATGGTGTTTTTTTCATTGTATTTTATGCCTAAGATTTTTAATATTTCTTGTAGGCCTTTGTTAATCTCACCTCTTGTAAATTTAAGGATTCCAAAATGTATTCTATAAAATTGAACCAGCACAAGGAGTTGTACAAAGTGAAAACTTGTGCATGAGGGGTCTTAATCCAGCTGGAAAACAGAACTTTCGAAGCAACTTGGAATTTCCTGCAGAGAATGTTTGAGGAGAAAATCACAAGTATACATAATGGTACAATTTCATTGCTTACTCAAAATTCAAAATTATGTGACTTGAATTTAAAATATGTTTGCCTTTGTGAAGAATATCAAAATTATTTTCTTAAGTTTACCCAGTAAATATATTTGTTGATATGTTATTAGTAGCCAGGCTGTTTGAAAAAAAAAATAGATCTGTAAATTGGAATTTTTCTCATTGCATTTTATGACAGGTTTAGTTTTTAGTGTTTTCAGTCGGCTTTAATTAATCTCCCATCTTCCAAATTTTGAAGAATCAGATTTTGTCCCAATGGATTCAGAGCTAATTGAATAGCTTGTTGAGATGTTTTCTAATACATGTACTAGGAATATATTCATAATAGGATGATAGATAATGATATTCATTATTTTCTGTTGTATCCAGATTAACCTATTACATCAAGTAAATTTATTGTAATTATAGTAGGGAGATTATATTAAGGAGATTGTTCTTTTTCCTTTTTTGAAAGTATTCCATACACTACTCTCCCTGAACTATGTTTTCTCTTTGATTATGGCAATAGCTATGTGAGGGACGAAATTTAAATGAAGGAAGAAAAACCAAATGAAGATCACATACTATTAGTATGACTTTGTTATTTGTAGGTGATTTAAATAGTGGACTGTTTTGACGAAATTCAGAGAAGCCAGCAATATAGCTACGTAAAAAAGTTCTGATTAAAAGTGAAATACTACATAAACCATTTTATGGCAATTGAAAAAGAGTAACTAACAGTAATAGTTTCAAGAGGGTATGTAGCTTTTGTGTATGGTCTTACAGATCTGCCAGAAAACTTAACATTGCCTGTGATAGATTTGATAATTTAATTACATAATTATATCATATTTTTACCTGGCTCAATCGCAAGCAACTTGATTGCCAAAAAAATTGGTGACCAATACCTACACATAAATTGTCAATTAAGTGACTGGTTTTTGTTCTTTAAGAGGAATGAAAATACCAGTATTAGCAGAATGTTACCTATATCTAACAATACAATTTTATGGTGTTTTTTTTTTTAGATGAAATTCTTTTACTTTTTATAGTGACTAAATTTTTTATAGGGATCTATGTTGGTTAGCCTCTAGATTGAAAGACACTTGTAGCTTTGTTGACCTTGCAAAAGATATCTTTCTCAAGTCAAGTTTTTAATTAAATTAATGTTGATATTTATAAATATTGTTTTCTCTGCCATACATAACAGAAGGTAAACATTGTTTTTTTGTGTTATTCATTGACTTAATGTTTAATGCTAACATGTTAAAATGTGTTTCTTCAAATGTCTTGAAATTGTAACTACATCAATGCATCATCTTTATTGTTTAAGGTTCAAAATGGGTTTCCTTGGTACCGAAAATTTAGTCTGTGTACTGTGTACCAACAATGGGGAATCTTATCTTCAATAAAAGTTGGTCACTTTGAATTTTATTTCTTGCTTCAGTGACTTAAGATGCATATCTTTTTTTGTCCATAGATCTGTTGTGTAGGATTAATTATTTCACTGATTTATTTATAATTTTAACATTTAAATACTGTCTTTTAACTATAAAAGCAAGACTGTTGAAGATTCAATAATTGTGAGAAATATAACAGCCATGCTGAATTACTTATACAATTTACTTATATCACATTCTCAGAGGGAAAAAATCTGCTGATATGAAGTTTTCGAAAAAAAATTGAATATAAAAACTGGTTCCTGATTTCATGGTACTTACTAATGTATTGCTAATGCATTAGTTGTAACTAAAAATACCTTGGTGTGAGCTATTCACAATGGCTTTGATAACAAATAATTTTTCCTGCTTTGAGGATACATGTCTATACTGGGCTCTCTCTACAACTGTTTTAACTTAAGGATTTAGGTTCATAATTGTCTTGTTATGAGAACAAACATAGGATATTTGCTATCTCAAAAATTTATTTCCAAACAAAATCCTACTTTACCTGTAACTACCATGTCCCGACAATAAACCTTTGGCTCTATTGCTTTGCATTGAAAACAGAATATCTAGTATGGCTCTGTCAACAACTGCTTTGAATTGACAATAAATTCACCATTTACATACTCCAAAAATACCTTGCACTTTGCTTCCCATAGATAAAATTTCCTGAGCAAACGTATCAACCATTTCCTTGTGATCAGAGTATTACATTGGCTATCCATAACAGCCTTTCTGAGCATTGAAAATTTAACATACGCTTTTACTAAGGTACATTTGTTCTCCATTTGTGCCCCTCTTCTACCTTGCTAAAAGAGACTCTCTACAACTGCTTTCAACTATGGATGCAAGTGCATTGACACTTCTTTACTGTTTTGCCTCCAGATTTATGACTTATGTTGGATCTTCAAAATCATTGAATTAATGTGTTGGTTTCCACAACTATCTCACCTCGATTTTTTGAATTTTGACTTGGATGTTAAGAACCATCAATGCTAGTCAGAACATGCAAATAAATTATATGGCTGCTGCAGACAGGATATAGTGTCCTCTCTTTGTTCAATATAAAATACTTCAATATTAATAAAAAAAATAGTGATTAATTGCATCTTGAAAACACAAGTCAATAACTTGCTTTCCATAAATGCATTGCTTTGTTAACAAACTGGCTTTCCACAACTGCTATGCCATGAGATCAAACTTCTGTTATTAATTTTCTCTACAACATCTTGGCTTTGTCAACTTGCCAACCAAGGTCTTCTCCATTTTCAGGATTGTTAGTATTCCGCCATTGACATTTCTTCAACTACCGTACCTTGCCTTAATGTCATTTGTTTTTCATTGATCCTCCAAAACTTCCTTCCTTGAAAACAAGTTTTTCTTTTTCGGAAACTGCTACTAGTTCTCCATTTTTATTTTTTCACTTCCTCGACCCAGGATTGTTAGTCCATTGGCACTCCTTAAATACTTTGCATTCAAACAGTCATTTATTTGTCCTTTTAAAACTTCCTTACGAGTGTTGTTTTCCTCCACTATTACAGGAATGCCAACCTTGATTTTCAGTCAAAATCTTGATTTTGATGCAAGACACAATTATTCGCATATTTTTGGAACTTTAGATTCATTATTCTTCAACTGTTTGGCGTATGTTTTTTATTTAACAAACTTTTTGGCCCCCTAGTGTCTATGATGAGGAATGATTTTCCGAGATGTGCACTTCTGACACATCAAAATTGAGCAGTTATTTGTTATATATTTACTCCATATCCAAATTGATTGTGTTTCCTGCAACAGCCAGGATGCAGACTTCATTTTTATTTATTATCAGTTTAAAAATGTTTATCATTTAAAATGTTTTATAAGTTGTTACACATATTTTGACTTGTGCAGTATTCTGTTTAAAAATGTCGGTTTTACTTTCCTGATGTATTTACTTCCACATTGGAGATCTTATTTTTTCAAATTTGGACATTTTCAAAAATTGTTATGATCAATGTTGACAGCAAAGATTAAGGCTATCTGTCATATATCCTTTTTATTAGTAAAAATTTACTACTCTACCTTCATGAATTATTATAATTATTTGTTTTGTTGTTGCATTTTTGATGTCATACAAATTGTTTTAGAAATGTAAAAATTTAAAAGACCCTGTCTCCCTTGTCATTAGTCATTGATACAAAAATATTGAAGTGAACTCAGTTGCCTTTAGGAAAATTCTATTATAATACCAAAATTTAACTGAACAAAACTATCATGACTATTTTCCAATAGAAGATACTTTAAAGACTTTTCGTTTTGTACCATATCTTTTTCTCGATTAACAGGAAATAAAAAGAGTCATGCACAAAACTGCTTTAAAAACATCATTAAATCATACAGGATATTTTATTCATAATTTGTAATTACAGACCAAGAAGACAGTAAAACATACAATATCAGGAGTTCCCCACTTGTGAGGTCTCCCTTTCATAAAACCTGAGAAAGGGTGGCCACATAAAGAGGGGTCACTGAAATATTTTTGCCATGCAGACATTTCTGTGCTCAGTAGAAGTGGATCCTGTTTTAAGGAGGAACTTCTGCTGATCATTTTTATATTCCAGAACCAGTATATTTTGATTGTCTGTTTGAGACAATTAATCAAATTCTAACAAACTGCAGTCACAGTTATACCATACACATCAACTGGTTACTTCAAAATTGATTTAAAGATTGTGTTTTCCTTAAACACAAATTTTCTTAATCTCTTAATTTTGTATCATATTATAGTAACCAAGTGTTATGTGATTGAAGTACACATCAATGTCTCTGGCCAATGCTACTCTGAACAAAAGACATGATTTAAGAACACACATCATTGAGATTTCTCTACAACTGTTGCCTTGTCAACTTATTCATGGCAGTCTTCCTTTGACTCTTCATATAAGTGTATTTAGTACACAAGTCGACTTTTGGCTTTCTCTACAACTGCCTTGCATTGTGAACAGAGTATTCTATAAGTCTCCACAACAGCCTTCCCTTCAGAACATTCTTCTACCATTGAAAATTTCTACAACTACCTTGCCTTGTTTTTCATTGATCTTCCACAACTACCTTGCCTTGAAAACAAGTTTCCTTTTTTCCCCATAACTGCTACTAGTTCTCCATTTTTCCTCTTTAACTTCCTCGACCTATGATTGATAGTCCATTGGCACTGCTAAACTACTTTGCCTTCAAATTGAGTCATTTATTTGTCCTCTTGAAACTTCCTTATGAGTGTTTTGTTTCCTCCACTATTTCAGGAATGCCAGCCTTGATTTTCTGTCAAAATCTTGATTTTGATGCAAGACACAATTACTCCACTAATTTGATTTTTTTGCTGCTATTACAATACATGCAAATTTATTGTGTTTCCTGCTACAGCCAGGATGCAGAATTCTATTTTATTTATTTTCAGTTTAAAAATGTTTATCATTTAAAATGTTTTATAAGTTGTTACACATATTTTGACTTGTGCAGTATTCTGTTTAAAAATGTCAGTTTTACCTTTCCTGGAAGAATTGTTCCTTAGTACCAATATTTATTATAAGCAACAGATGTATTTACTTCCACATTGGAGATCTTATTTTTTTCAAATTTGGACATTTTCAAAAATTGTTATGATCAATGTTGACAGCAAAGATTAAGGCTATCTGTCATATATCCTTTTTATTAGTAAAAATTTACTACTCTACCTTCATGAATTATTATAATTATTATTTGTTTGTTGTTGCATTTTTGATGTCATACAAATTGTTTTAGAAATGTAAAAATTTAAAAAGACCCTGTCTCCCTTGTCATTAGTCATTGATATAAAAATATTGAAGTGAACTCAGTTGCCTTTAGGAAAATTCTATTATAATACCAAAATTTTAACTGAACAAAACTACCACTGACTATTTTCCAATAGAAGATACTTTAAAGACTTTTTGTTTTGTACCATATCTTTTTCTCGATAAACAGAAAATAAAAACAGTCTTGCACAGAACTGCTTTAAAAACATCATTAAATCATACAGGATTTTTTATTCATAATTTGTAATTACAGACCAAGAAGACAGTAAAAACATACAATATCAGGAGTTCCCCACTTGTGAGGTCCCCCTTTCATAAAACCTGAGAAAGGGTGGCCACATAAAGAGGGGTCACTGAAATATTTTTGCCATGCAGACATTTCTGTGCTCAGTAGAAGTGGATCCTGTTTTAAGGAGGAACTTATGCTGATCATTTTTATATTCCAGAACCAGTATATTTTAATTGTCTGTTTGAGACAATTAATCAAATTCTAACAAACTGCAGTCACAGTTATACCATACACATCAACTGGTTACTTCAAAATTGATTTTAAGATTGTGTTTTTGTTAAACACAAATTTTCTAAATCTCTTAATTTTGTATCAAATTATAGTAACCAAGTGTTATGGTTGGCTATACACGTAAATGTCTCTGGTCTGCTGAAGTCTGAGTTATCACTAATGTTGAGCTTGTTTCAGTTGACCATATAGCGTCTTTTTAATTGTGATATGCTGGTACTGGTTTATCCTCGTACACACCTAATTTTGGTCTGCTGAAATGGTACTCAATAAAGAAAAAAAAGAAAGGAAAAAAATGTAAACATTGAACAAAAAAGAGAGAATATATATAAAAATAAAAAAAAGAATTAAAATGAAAGAAAATATAAATCTAACATTGAGCCATTTCAGTTGACTATATAGCGTCTTTATTTGTTTTAGGACTGGAATATTCTTTACTGTGACAAGTTAATCAAATTTCAGCAAATTGCAAATTGCAATTGTGCAGGTTAACCATGTGCTTTTAAAAAAATAAGGAACCAAACTAGGTGTTTTAATTGATATTCCAGACCTGGATGTTGTGATCTAGACTTGGAATATATCTGTCTCTTGTGAGGCAAATTAATCAAATTTCAAACATGGTTGACTTAGGTGTAATCTCTGGTCTGCTGAAAGCATGTTTAAAATTTATTTATGAAGAAATTTTCAGTATTTTTTGGACGGGTTTCAAAAAGGTTAAGGTTTCAGTAGACCATATAATATTCCAGACTTGGAGCATCATTAACTGTCTCACTTTGAGACAAGTTAATCTAATTCAAACAGTTGCATTCACTAGGTTAATTATGCATCCATTCACACACACAATTCAGTGGTCTGTAAGAAAAGAATTTGTCTTCTTGATATATTTAAACACACGCAAACATACATACATACACATATATACATGCAAAAACATGAAAAAAGCACAGACATGCAGACATCAAACACACTATCATTTGTTATATCAAAAATACATGTTAGTATTCACAAATCTAAGCTGGCTGTTATTTTATAATGAAAAATCGTTAATTTGATCAAAGTAGCATGGATTTGTTTGTAGCACACACACACACACACACACACACACACACACACAGTTTTAAGATAATATATATTGTTTTCTGTTATTGGAAATGAGCTTCTGTATTAAATAGTATTTTTGTTTTGAAATTTGAGAATAATATTTTTTTAGTTGGTAACATTTTATAAAGTGATTGAAAAGTGTCTTGATATAGGACAGATAGTCTCAATATGCATTTCAAACTTACAGAATGACACATTTTGAAGCAGTAGATGTAGTCAGTACAAAAATAAATAAATAAATGGCACGGAATAAAATGTCAAATTTCGTCATTTATATAGTGCGAGTTATCAAATCTAAGCTGGCTGTTATTAAATACTAGTACATGAAACAGCTTGCATCAAAAATGAAATGAGGCTGGAGTTATGTCATGCACCTCATTGTATTATGCATTATTTGCATTGCCTTTGCATGAGAACTTCAGTGCAACATTGCACTTAACATGTTTCTGACTTAAGAACATAAGTCCACTATTAATGCTGCAACAACATAAATTTTGCATTGGTTGTCTTGAAATCGCTAATATTTTATTGGCTGGCTACACATTTGTCATGCTTTTAGACAATAATCCACCTTTTGGCTCCAAACACAAGTGCCTTGTTGTATTGTATATATTTCTGTTTTTTTTGAGAGGACAAGAACTTTTTTCTTCATAACTATCTTTACTTATTTTCTTCATAATTATTTTAGCCTAGCAGTCACAAGTACTATATTGACTCTTGCACAAATTCACAATAACATGAAAACTATTGCCTTGACAAGACTGCTTTGCCCAAGAATAATTTCCCCTTTGTCTCACCACAAAAACTTTGCCTGAGGACAAAAAAGCCTCTATTGCCTCACCATCTACTTTATCTGACATAAATCCTCTATACCTCTATTTAATGTCACAGAACATCTGTTTTGACTTGAGGATATAAGTATTACATTTGCTCTCATCACAACTGTCACCCCTAAAAAACAAACATTAAGCCTGGTCATACAACTTCATTATAATGTCTTAAGAGGTATGTCTCAGCTCACAAGCTTTATCTAACAATTCTAATGCCCCTGCCATGAAAATTATGCCATGTTAAAATGATATGTTTAGATACAGTTTAAGTTTGGTTTTAATGGACACACTTTCTGAGAGTTATGGCCCATGGAAAATTTCAGGTATTTTATAGCAGGCAGGTGATTTGAGTCTTTCTGACACATTCTAGTTTGTTTGAAAGGTAACTTTAGCTCATAGCAGGTGATTTCTAATCCTTATTTTTATGATATGAATCTAAATTGGCTTGAGAATTCTGGACAAGCATTGGCTCATTACAGCTGCCTTGCTTTTAAGATAAGAAATCAGTAGTCTTTCTTTTTGCTGTCTTCAACAATTACTTGTCTTGTTTTGGCTCTTGCTTTGTGAAAAGAATTCTCCGATTGAATCTCCACAACTGATTTCACTTGAGAACATAAATACTCTGTTGGCTTTATCACAACTGTCTTTAATAAAAAAGAAAAGAAAAGGAAAAAAAAAAAAAAAAAAAAAATGGTTCTCTTTATAAATGCCTTAACCTAAACTGAAATCATAAAATTCACCATTGGTACACAAATGGCTAACCTTGGCACTCTGGATTTCTCTACCCTCTCAGAATGATCACCTTTATATAAATATAAAAATGAATGACTGCCATACATACAAATTTTGAATTATTACTTCCTACGACTGCATGGATACACTATTTGTTCTTTAACAATCAATTGAATTGAAATTAAAGTCACTTTTTGCAAGTAAATAAGTAAAGTATTGGTAAATATTTGTTTTTAAGATTCCTATTTAAGTTTTTATTTGCAGTCCAAATGTTTGTGTGTTTATCTTAATTTTTTTTTAAAAATAATACATGTAGCTACTGATTAAGGTATCGTTTACAATTTTTACAATAAAATGATACTTTTTTAATTAATAACCAACATGTCATTTTTTTTAGATTTATAATGATTATTAAAAAATTTTGTGGCAGAAAATTGTCTCCCTTGTCTTATTCTGAGATAATTATATTATTTTTAACAGAAATTATATTATTTTTAACAGAATTTATTATTATTATAATTCAAATTTTTTTATGTAATTAAATTGCTTTCTCATACCAGGATACATCATTAAGCTAGCTGTGTTATACTTAATATCAATTTTGTTGATCAGAGTGGAAGATGGACAATGATGCTCTTTTTTAAATTCACTATATCATATTTTTTAATTACTACATGTAGTACACAGCTAGATATATAGCCATTGTATAAATAATGTATATAATTTTTAAGTATGTGTAAATAAATCTAGAATATTTTTTCCAAAAAATAGTATTTCTGTAAAATTAAAGTTATGTTCTTGTGCAAACAGACTATTATGAACACGGAATATAGTTAATAACAAATACTGGATACATAAAGAATGATTGGAAAATGAACATGTAATGTCTATTCATGTATTATTCAGAGATCTTAGAGAAAGGTGATTTTCCAATTTTTTTTTCTTTTTGTTTTTTGTTTTTGTTTTTGTTTTGTTTTTTTTTTTTTTTTGGTCAAAACTGAAACCATGTTTGAGTAAATATTGGTACAAAGACAGCAAACATGTATTCCAGCTTAAACAATTTGGGTTCCCATATTTTAACCTTTAACCTGTGTGATTCAATGAAAATTTCACACCTGGGCACTGTACATCAATGATAATGGTAATAGTACTCACAATTATTCAAATTTAAAGTAAAAAATGAAGAAAAATAAAGAACTTTATACTAGTATCTTTGTTCTAAACAGTGTTTTGCATTTTAAAAACCTGGTGGTAAATTGTAAATGATTTATGTTTTTAAAAATACATGCAAAAAAATGTTAAAACTTGTTTGAATTTTGTTCAATTTTATTATTTTAACATTATAAAAATAAAATAAGACCTGGTTTATTTGAGACCTGACTATACTTTCATAATGATTAGCTTTGCTTGATATATAGAGAGAACCTTTTACTGAAGTTGGACATGATGACCAAATAACTTTATAAATGTTTTATCTGAAATATGGTTTAATAGGCTAAAAGTATCACTTACTGTCTAGATCATGATTGTATGGGGGTAGAGTTTGTCAATTCATGTTTATTGTTCTTGAAGAACTCTGTTTTTTCATTCTCCAAGAATTTGTTGCCTTGATATAAATGAATTTTCACACTTCTTTGATTCTATTTTCTTTATAATTATGTAAATTTCATATCAATATAATATAACCTTAACCATGCTTTTGGATGAATATATTAGACCAATCAAAACTATTTATTAAAGATGAATCATTTTTTAGACCTATCAAATCTCTAATATTTTTCCAATAAATATGATTGGATCAGTCTACAAGATGACACGTATCTCTTGAATTACACTGGTTCAGAATATGATTTTTATTCAGGTTTCTGTTTCAAAATCATTTCTTAACTAAGATTTTCCCTAATTTAATTCAGAAAATTAAAATTTCATAATTTTGTTGTTTGGATAATTTGAAATTTAAAGTTTTTTTTTTTTTTTTTTTTTTTTTTTTTGAAACCTTTCACTTCAGCTCTTAACATATGTGTTTAATTTATTTGTAGTTTCAAAAGATTGTCAAATTTGGCTAGATTTAAGAGAAATCTTAGTAGAGAGGTGGTTGTGAAACTAGTGACATCATTGAATATGATTATTCACTTTTCGGGCGAATCCATTTCCCAGATGAAGATCAGATTCAATGATTTTGTCAAATTTAACAATTATAGTATGATTAGTTTCACACAATAATTTCATGTTAACATTGATGAACAGCATGTAAATTTTTTTTTAAGATCAGAGTATGTTTTTTTGTATATGGATGTTTTAATGAGGTAATCGGTCAAAAAGATTTTATTTCTGGTATTCGCTTATTCACTTAGAGCTGACTATTCCATAATGCAGAACAATTATATGTTTTCAGATTAACATTCATTCAAATTTTTTCATTGGCAAGAATGTTTTGGTCCTATAGCTGCATTAACAGATTTTATTATGTTCATATGTTTAATGATTTTATTTGTGTGTGTGTGTGTGTGTTCTCAAAACAAGCAGTGTATAGCCATACAGCACTGAGCCATCCACTTGACCTGTTACATGTATAAAAATTTTTATTATTTACCATTAAATATGTATAAGGAATACAACTGCTTATTCCATTTACATCACAGGAAACCTGTTGGTTGTGTATGTATTAACTTTCATCTTTAGTGGATGTTGAAATCTTTTATTATTATTATAGTCATTATTATTATTATTATGTTGTTGTTGTTGTAAAATAAAATTGACTAGTTTTGTAGTTTGCTGTTTGCTTTCATTTGAATATCTTCAAGTGTTTTCCTTGAAATACATTTAAAATGTACTTCTTGTGAATGATCGATGAAAGAAACAATAGTTGTAAATCATTTGCTTTGGTCTCGATAAGATTAAATTGGTTAATGTTGTTTTAAGCCTCAGTCAAGATTCTATTGGGCGATCAGTTTTGAGATGATGGAGGACAATGAAGTGCCTGGAAAAACCACTGACCTTTGATGTCTCAATTAGAGAAAGTATGACAGTTTTGATAGATGCATGCTTTTAATTCTACTTTATGCTTAAGCTGATGTAACATTTATTTTTAAATATCTATTAAGTTTCGCAATCATTCCTGTCATAAGTTTTGCTTCATAAATTGTAAGGTATTCAGAGATGAACTCATTTATAGACATTTTATGAAAATGGTTTATTAAGGATCAAATTCAGTCAAACCTGCCATACCTCTTATTGAGACCACTTACAACTTAATATCATCTTTAATAATGGGTGTTACTTGATAAAAGACCTTCACAGTTCAATATCTGGATAAAATGCATTGCATTGAAATTTCTGAAAATAGAAATAACATGTACAAATAGAAACCTAAATGTAAGTAAAACTGTCTTTAGTAATATGAATGTTTTTTTATTAGCCAATCAATGAAATTCTTGCTTGAATGCTTGATTTATGCAGACTGTGTCATGTTTGTTCAAACTATTTTTTGTGTCGCCTGACTAGGCAACATATAGGGATTACTTTCGTCTGCGGCGTCCGGATTTCCTTGTCCGGAGCATAACATTGGTGTTGTACGTTCAAATGACTCCAAACTTGGTGTGCATGTTTCTGGCAATGACTCGAAGTGCAGTGCACAAGAACCGCAACTCTATTTCCGTTTTTGAATTATTTCCCTTTGATTGATTTTTATAGAGCATTTCTTGTCCGGAGCACAACTTTGGTGTAGTATGTTCAAATGACTCAAAACTTGGTGTACATGTTTCTGGCAATGACTCAAAGTGCAGTGCACAAGAACCACAACTCTATCTTGTTCTGTTTTTGAATTATTTCCCTTTGATTGATTTTTATGCAGTGTCAGGTGACACATCTGTTTCAAAGAAAGTCTAGTTTTATCATACATTCATCAGAACCTGATAATTTTTTCCCATTTCAGTTCAGTGAAAAAGGATTTTGTCTTTGATTTCTCATTTGTTTTTGGTTGGTTTTTCTAATGTAGTTTACTGTCACATCAGCATTTTATCAGCTATTTATGACAAGAGCAATTTAAGTTTACTTATATCTAAGGATTCACCTTAGAACAAGTTTGTGCACAAATGAGACCTTAAGTGTGTACAATGATCTGCCTTGTACTAACAAAACACTCAAGGTGACTTTTGACTCACTGAGTCATATGCCACAAACATGCATTCCACTTCCCCATTCACATTATCCGGGCACCAGGTATCCAGTAAACATTCTGTCTTTTTTATGCTGTTTGCCAGGTGAGGAATCTGGATTTCATATTGTAAAGTGTTTTGGATTACCTTATCAAGGCTCTATTCATGACTTCCCATTCTCCCTACAGACATTACCATTAAGCACAGGAGGCAGTTAATTGTTTGGGCCAATATCATGTATATAGCTGAGCACCTGTCTTGGTGTTTATTTTGGATGTTTATTTGATTTGATATGATTGATGTCATTTTTTTAATCATTGAAATCAAATGCCTGAAGCATGGAAAAAGAACCCTCATTCAACATCACCTATAGCTGTTGAAGTATTGATATGATTAAAATAATTTAGATTGGAACATGTTTACAACCAAATTCACCTACTTTGCTGAGGGTTGAATTGTGGCTAAGTGGTTATAGTGTTAGCTTTTAATTCAAAGCCATCTCACTGCTGTGGCTCTGGTTGATCAAAGATCATCCATATTATAGGTCTCTAATGGTTGGCTTGGTACATGGTGTATAAATCATAGAGTGGTCTATGCTGTCTATATTTTGATAATGCAGGCATTTTCTTTAATTCTCAGTTGGTCATAAGGGTGAAATGGTACAAAGCAGATCAACTATACAAGACAAAACTTGTACACATGACAAACCGGGGCTTAAATTAATCTTTGAGATTAAGAAGAAAATTGTCTCCATCACAAATAATTGTCATAAGTAATAACATTTAATTTACCACTGGTAACCAAAACTTAACATGAAGAATTAATATTAGTTGTAAACTGAGCATGTTACAATGAGGAATAAATAAATATAATAAATAAAATAAATAAATATTATAAATAACAAGTATTTTTAATTTTACTGCAACTGGACATTAATGGATTCAACTTTATTGAAATCCACTGGAATTCATCATGTTTTGACAGAGATACTACACTTCTAACTGTGTGGTCCTGATACACAGCTGTTAGGTGTGTTTTGAATATGTTTATTAAGGTATAATATATAATCCAAAATTTCATAAAAATTTCGTTACCAGAGCTTTTGTAAATAATCTATAGTAATTTACCTGCACTTTGCATAAGAGCTTTTATTTTCTCACACTTCATGATCACTTGAAAATGCCTCGATTCTTTGCCAAAATTTATTCAGGCATTGTTAAGAAGTTTGGTGATAATGGACGACTTCAAAATACTGAAACAGCTGCAATAAGCAACGTAGGAAAGTTATCACGAAATATTTCAACAAAGTTTTACCTACAAGTAGTACCAATTAAATCAAACAGAACTGAAAATATTGTCCTCATTAGTTATCCATCCATTGTATAGGTGTTTCAATAACGATAAACCCAAATCAGAAAAATGAATAAAAATATACAAATCATAAGTATATTTTTATTTTATTGACTTGGTGTAATTTAGAATTCTACAAAATATAAAATTAACAACTAGTATATTACTTAAATAAACTGGTTCTGATTTGGCCATAACAATTGGATTTGGTACAATTTATTTAAAATGATATTATTTTACATAAATTTCTGTAATGATAAATTTAAAATACAATATAATTTTTCTTGAAAGTTTTATGTGTATCATTTTACAGTAAACCTACTATAGCAACCTCCTTTATATAAAGACCAGCTTCCATTTAGACAAGTATTTTCATGAGATCATTTTTCATATTTCAAACTTATGGTATATGATTTGAACAAAAGTGTTTCATATTCCATAAAAATTATTTCCATAAGGTGCCGTTTTACTATTTATTATTCAGTATTTTGTGATATCACTAATTGGAATTATCACTAATTCTATTTATTGATATCACTAAATATTTGTGATATCGATAATTTATTTAGTAAATATCACTAATTCGAATAAGTGATATCACTAAATACTGAATAAATAGTAAAACGACACCTCATATAGCCACTTATACCGATCTGTTCAGTTTTGGGATGGTGGAGAAAACCAAATTGTCAGGTGAATAGTGAGGTTGACAAACTTTCTTACATTAGGAATTGCAGCAAGCTTGATTTTAACACCCCCCCCCCTCTCCCATTGATTACTAGTCCTAAAACAGCAAATGAATTAACTTCTCACATCAGATTTGAAAACATACATGTACGGATTATACAACCTATATAATGTACATGTACTAGTTAGTAATACAAGATCAGGGATTCTGATTATCACGGTAGTACAGAAATGTAGAGTCGCTAGAAGTAAGCTGATTAAGTCGGTTTTTGAAAAATCTATAACTCAGTTATATACGTCTCTGGTTTAAATATTTAATTTTGTTAAGCCTATAGTAGATCACCAATTCCGATTATTGATATATCCGACTTATTCTCTTTAAAGACATATCGTTAAAATTGTGAAATTTATTTAGTTACATCACTATTTTATTTACTATTCGTTTCTGATATCACCGATTTAAATTAAAACATTGGTATAAAATGCCGAATTCAGCAAGTGAAACAGCAAGGCTAATGGTCTAGAGAATATAATTGCTGAAATTCGCACCAGTGCATTAAAAAAATTACTGAGTCGTATTTAATTCATTCACTTTGAAGCGTTTTATTCAAAATCACGTTAAGTTTTCTAAACTTATAAATAAGTTATAGATCTACTTTATCCAATATTCTATATATTGCTTTGCATGAAAAGATGCGTGACCGACAAGGAAAATCACGCATAATAAATTCCTTATTAAATTATCATCCAATCAATGTTAGAAAACGCTGGAAAAGATGGTAGTCGAGCTAAAACCGCGGAAGTCATTTGATCATTAAATACGAAGTCGCTAGTCGGACAGTAACACAATGTTCCGTTAGCATCCTTAATGAACGTATTGACGATTGTGATTTCCCAATGGTAATCCGAAATATTCGTCATTTACTTTGTTGCCCAGTCAAATCATTATTTAGACAGACTAAGGGCGATAATCGGACTTGTTTTTCGATAAAGAGTCCAGTACTATGGAGGAAAGTTATGGCTGATATTGTTGACAATACTTTGTTACAATCAACATTAGACGTAAACGAGAAAGCACACCAAGTCACCCTTACTTCATCGCACATTTTATGGGGTACTGCTTCCAATGGATGGGATTCAGATAGCCCGTCTTCAGAGCCTTTCCTCAGTAAGTAAAAAAAAAAACAAGTTATCTGACAGTCAGGTTTGTTTACATTTGTTTTTGAGATTTAGAGCTTTCTTGTACAAAGTGTTAAAGACCTGTTAACTTACCCCCGTCGTCTATGTCAACGACCAGTGTTAAATTATGGAACAAAGACTGATTTTAAACATTTATGAACAAGTTTATTTTTTTAAATGTTTTTAATCAAATTAATGAGTATTGACTAATGTTAGAAAACTATCCTAACATTTACTATGAAGTTTTTTGGAAACAAGCTTTCCACTAATTTTTTTTGATACTGACAAGGTTAATAATTAAGACTAATGGATGGAGTGTTATAGAAATATTCTGTAAAATGTTGCATAAATCTTTTCTTTTCGTAAAACAAATGTTTCATATTTGGATAAATGCTGAAGTTATTCAGTTTTTAATACTAATGTTATAAAAATATAGTGATATATTCACATGGTACATACTACTTGTATGTTCATGTCAAGAGACATTATTACCATTTTATCTTTGGGGTACCCAAAGGCAAAATGGTAGAACATTCACTTTATAAATGGATTGAGCAGCTTCAATTCCTGGTGTCATTGTACTAGTATTTATGTTACAAGTGTCCCTGCTGTTGAGTGTGGAACCCAGGAAAGAGCCCATTAATATATATAAAAAAGTATAACAAAGAAATATCTCTCCAAAGGATAAAGACCACTAGTAAAGAGATCCAATATAGCTACATGGATTAGTATGTACCGTACTTATAGTGTACTGATTAAGACAGTTTCTACCATATCACCTATGAGTTACTGTTTAAGTGAATTGGTAGATTACTTACTAAACACAAATGGGCAGCCCATGTCTAACTCCTGGTTCTAAGAAAGGGAATTTTTCATTGTAGAGCTCTATTGTTTTGTTACACTGAATTAGAGGTTTTTTTGTGCAGTATCTATCACATCTGTCATTTGGTATTTCCAAAGTCCAGTAATAGTGACTTATAATGGTATATTTTCTTTACAACTTGCACAACACAGTGTTGTCTCTTCATCAATTTGATAACTATCAATATGAATCTAAGCAAATGTAGTATAGGTTTTCTTTGAAAAAAAAAAACAAGTTGCATGTGCAGAACAGTTCATTTAGTTCATAACTCATGTCATAGGTTCAGGTATATGTCAGATGTGCTACTATAGACACTGAGGAATGTAATAATGTTTCAATGTTTTTAAACTTTTTTTTAAATTTCAGGTCACAATTACTACAGTAACATAATTGAAATAAAACATATTTGCTGTTAGTCT